>JBBPRM010000637.1:0-14205 GCA_038092995.1 Xerocomus minutiporus | reverse complement strand
GCAAGAGTAACACGACGCGTTGGCCATGGACATATCTACCAAGCCGAAAACAAACATTAGTCAATCAGTAACCCCATCCCACGATACGTCCAACACCCACCTCAACCGCTGAAAGATGCCTACGTATGGCAACACCCGCGCATGCGTCTGTCCCCACTCGAACCAAGGCACCTCGATCGCTGCGCCGCGCTCCAGACCCTCCCGTACATACCCCTCTAGCATCCGATTGTGCGTAAAGACACACACCCTCGGACGCGTGCGCGGAACGTCCGGCGTTGGCACATGCGCGTACTGGACCGTTAGGACGTGAATCCTGTCCTCGTTTGATGACACGAACAGTTTGTCGGGCGGACACCTTGCAAGGAAAGGGCCCGTGTGCGTGCCGATGCTTAGCAGGTGCACCGAAGGGAGGATCTGTGGAAGGTAGAGTGTCGCGACGTGCATCAGCGTGGATATGAGGCTATCGTTGGGCTGCGGGTCAGCGTTGGCGGGGTCACAGGTGAAGGTGAACAGTTCAAGCGAGCCGCCGCCATGTCCGGTCGTAGTCACAAAGAGCGCGCGGCTGTTGATGAACGAGAAATCCGACGTGTTGGGAGGGAGGTGACCATTGCTACGATCCTGTCGGTACGCAAACGTGCGGAGTCGTCAGTACATATGTTGAGCAGCGGTCGGACGAGACACGTACCACGACTAGGTTGCCCGTCTTCCAATTCCATAGCATGATACGGGGTCGGGAAGGATCGATGCAGTACATAACCCCCACCACGTCATCGACGATCTGGACAAACACGCTCGTGATCGGGTACACCACCCGCGCACGTAATGTCGGTTCCTTTGCCTCTGGATGCACTCGGTTCGTCGAGATTGTCCGAATGTACAGTTCCAGCGTGCCGGCCATTGCGGGCCTATTCGGTTATCGTCATTATGCAACAGGTCAAAGAAGAGCTCGGAACGGACGTACATGCCAACATCGTCCCCCTTGAAGAGTACCATCAAATCCTGTGACGGATCCATGGCGAAATCACGCGTTGGAATTCCTAAATCGTCCCTTACGACCGTTTTCCCCTGGTCGTTACCCTCTCTTCCAGGCAGCCACGTCGCACACATCTTGACGGACCGCGAAGGGGGTACATAGGTCGCCTCATGCGCGTCCCATTCGCCAATGCCGACGCCAAGGCCAAGCTGAAGGCCAAGAAAGAGTCCTGGGTTAAACGCGCCTGCAACCCCAAACCCAGCTCCACGTAGCGCAGGTCCACGCTGTGTCTTGCAGAATATGCCCCCGACGAGCTCGTACGCGCAGCATGGGCCTGGCATGGGCACCGTTACGCACCGCGTCCAGCTAAGGGTCTCCCAGGCATGTCGCAGCTGACGGAGACGTGCGAGTCGCTCGCCCGTCGTGAGCTGGGCCAGGGCTGGGGTTGGGGACTGGGATGGACCTGAGATGGCACAATCATCAATCATCCCATCTTGAACGAGTTCGATACGGTACTGGAGTTCGAGCGAGGCGTCGATGACGTCTCGAAGTCGTTTGCAAACCTAGTAGAGTCGCCACTGATCAGTCCCATTGATGAAACAGAAAAAGGAAAACAAGGCGCGCAACTGAACGACACCGAATGACGGCTCGACACTCGACAAAGCCATAAATCGCCGCAATCAGTTCGGGTGGAAGATCGATGAGACATGTAAAAGGCATCGTACAATGGAGGACTGGTGCACGCATGGTGGAGGAGAAATACAAGGAAGAAATAGGACACGCTTCTTTTATTTACTCTGGTGCGTCTTCGCCTGGCCCCATGATCTTCGCCACCATCCACGAGTTCATATCCATTATGAACAGGGACCTCGCTCCATAAACACCGCCTTTCTTCGGTCACTGCCTCGACTGCTGTCTCTCCGCAAACACTTGTCGCTCAACAACATCCCTTGACCAACCACAGAAGAGGAAAACCATCAATACAACGTATTCTTGGACATTCCGAGCGCCTCTAGGTCACAAGGTGCTTATCTGAAACATTGTAGAGAACTTTAGCAGTACGTGTTATGTAAGCATATCTCGCATGTGCGACATGCAGCGAAGATGGTCCGCGCGTGACAAAGCAGAAAGACGTCACATCGACCCGGTTGGTCAGGTGGAATGGCCTCCGAATGACGATGGGTATACGCCTGCCCCACCCAGCCAACCAAGTTGCTATTCATCCTAGTATGCTCTAGAGGGTAATCGACAGTCCCTTGACGAGAACCTGCGCATGATCCAAGCAGCCAGGTGTACCCCTGGTTCTCACACTCTGGCCTCTGTCCTAGACAGATGACAGGTGAGGCACCCGAGTGGATTCATCGGTCCAGTTACAAGGTTTGTGCGCCCGAATCATCGGGTGTACTACTCTGGACGACATTTCTCTGGTACGCAGTGTCGCGGATTGCCAATGGGGACGACTTTTCCCAAGCCAGCCATCTCGGGACAGCGTCGATACAATTAATGCCACAAACCCGCCAACTCCGTCCAGCTCGGTTTCGTAGCAACATTTCACAAAGTACATTCACAAGTCAGCAAGTGGCTCAGCGTCAACAATGTATGGTGTAACCATACGCTCTCAGCCGGGGTTCAGTTCGTCGTGTCCCCCGCTTTCTTGACCTCAGCGGCGACCTGCTCCTATACATGGCATTAGCTCACAGCACTGTAGCCCGTCGCCTTGACGCACCTCCGTGAGAGCGTATGGAAATGCCTTCACTTCGAACACCTAGAGCGGCATTGAGGCCTCGAGGTACAACAACTCAATAGCGCAGAAAGCTTACCTCGCCCTTCCACCAGCGTATATTGTCCAGGTAGTAGAGTTCCACCTGTCGGGCCAGGTGAGGTTATTTCTGTATCGATTGTACGCCAACTCACGCTTGTAGGACGTTGAGCGAACTTTCGAGAGCGAGGGATTGTCTCGGTTCCAACTATCTTGTCGTCAAAGTAAAGTGTCCACTTGCGGGCCTCAATGTCCTGAACAAAGGTGGCCACGAATAGCTTATCCACTGGAGGCGCGTCGGAAGAATTAAGCGAGATAGGAATAAGCTCATCGGGATCGCGAATAAGAACCTTGAGGGGAACCTCAAAACTCAAGTACTTCTGTTTGTTCTCGGTATATCGCAGGTTGCAGATGGCCCAACCTGGAGCCTGACGAATAGATCCAGTTTGTTTTGCCCATATCTCAAAGGTGAAAGATTTTGCAGAGTTTATGCCATCGATACGGTATGACACTTCACCGCTGTAACAAGGTATGACAAAGTAAGTGCAACGGGGCAACCAAAACAAGATCACACACATATTTTCTGTCGATTTGTGGTCGAGTTTTAGGGAGAATTCCTTTGGTGATGGTACACCAGGGGCTGCTGGCGCCGATACGGGCGTCGTTGGCGATGTGTCTGACCAGGTTAATTTGCCCTTGCTATCGACCTGACCAAAAAACAGAGAAGGACTTTCAAGTCGGGAAAACTTGTTATCGTTGGGCAGCCTATACTCCAGGTCATTCGGATCTTCCACATACAAAATGTGTGCAGGGGTCGAGGGATCGTTGAAATACGTAGCGTTTTCGCGAAGGATTGCAAGAAACTGAACGATGGCCAGATCAGGTTTTAGCTTGGCAGTTTTGAGAATGAAGGGGGTCATGACGAATAGCGGTATTGTACTCTGGAGTCCAGTGGCCCTGCAGATGTCGTCGATGCTGCTCAAGCAAACGGACTCCTTCGAATTCTCATCAAAGGACTTTACTGAATCCCTCGATTTCTGGATATCGGAGACGAAATACAGGAATCGGAGGAGCTCGCTCTCCAACCCCACAAGAGTCGACGGGTAATGCTCGCTCAATGGATGTTTTTCGTCATCCGGTTTGAGATGACGTCTGTACAGATCCGAGGCCTTCGTCAGCACTGGGATGTCATAAGATCCATCTTTCTTCTCGGAACCCTTGAAAATGCCGCCAGATTGCAGTTGAATGTTTCCATGTTGATAATTACGAAGGAAAGTTCGAAGCTGATGGAGCAATATCCCATGTTCTTCTGTGTATTGACCTGCAGCAGCAAAGGCCACTCTAGCCAGCTCAGGAACGAATTCTTCGACGCTCCTGGTTCTGTCTACCAGGACAGAGAAACGGCAGCGGAGGTCATCAAGCTGCGAAAATGCCTTCAAGACTTGGTCCACGAAAAGCGCATCGATCTCATAGACCCTCCCTCCTTGAATCAGTGCCTCGGGGATTGGTTGAAGAGTAACCGAGATCGGGATTCCCCCGTCACAACTGACAAGTAAAGAGGCGTCTGTGATGGTGTCCAGCAAATCCTTTGGGTTGATCGGGAACTGCTTTAAGGCGACATCGCTATGAATCTAAAATGCAAGGGTAAACGATCATACCAATTCACTGATGAGTGCATGCACATACGACAACATCGAACTTATCGTCCATACAGCTGAAAGTGTCCTTTATGTCCGCTTTCGCTTTACCATCAAGGTCGATTGCACCCTTTAGTTTGTCGAGCTGTGCCTTCAACCGACCTTCGAGTTTCTCATTCTTTGTGAGGTTTGACTCCCTGGCGACGAGGTTGACAATGGCATTGCCGCCATAGACAATGGAGGAGACGAAATGCGTGGCCGATTTTTCACCAGTATAATCCTGCGATGCGACAGCTAAGACGTTTCTGCCCAACGTCTTTTCTGCGAAAAGCATGCGTGTCTCATGTTGGCGCATCTTCAAGGCCAAGGCGAATGCTTGCTCGTGAGAATTAGATTTCGTGTCTTTGATGTAAGAGAAGGAGCCCGAGACATCCACAAGGCCGCTCAAGATTTCGAGGGAAAGCTTGGCGTTGATATCAAGTAAAGAGGCTTTTTCTTCGAGTGTAGTAGATGGGCGAATCGAAACATCCATGTGCTCGATGTTGGTATCGACCACTTCGGTCTTTTCCTGTGGTTCAGAGTAGAGCTGGACACCTAGAAATTGTCCCGTGCGCTGGTTGTACAGCTCTCCAAGATGGACAGTGTAACCAAGAGTCGGCGTTCTGAAGACAACAGGCTTTGTCCCACTTTCACTGGGCTTTGACGTGTCGTTGGACATGTTTCTGTAAATGCAGCTGGATTGATGGAGATGATGATGGAGGGTCAGTAACCTGGAGTGGTTGCAGAATCAGCCCATCTAACAGCGCTTGATCGAGATCTTGACTAGTGCATGCCGAATGCCGCATGTTAACGCCTTCAGCCTCGTATCTTGATGAAGGGGGTAGTAGGGGTAAAAGGTTCAGCATCTGCTTTGGCTACTCTATGAGACCTTGCGGTTCAAACCTGTAAACACCCGTGATTAAACCTATTTTATCGTTCAATAACGAAGTAAAAGGCGTTTAAGGTACTAGTCCACATTGCTCATTACGAAGCCTGTAAACGCGAACACTTTCTTACAGGCGAACGTTGTCAGCGGCTAGTGGCGGTAGTCTGACCATAAGTATGCAGCTTATGTACTGGCTCCACTGCCAGCTGAACACAAGTTTCCAGGGATAAACTCGAAACGAAACGAATTCTTTGCTATTACATATAACAACCACAACGCACTTCGTGCATAGCGAGTCTTTACAACCCAATCGGGTGACGTGACTCTGCCGGTTCTACAGCGATCAACATACACGCAGTCCCGTAGAAGTAATCCAATGTGGCTTGTGACCTGTGGTCTTCCGACATCACTGGGCTCCTGACATCTACGGAAGATTTCATCGGAGTAACCTCCAATACCTCCATGATCGGACTCTTATAGAACTCCTCCACGAATTCTTCTGGAAATTCCTCGAAATCGGGTTTCCAATCCTGTCCAACAAAGAAGACGCCCTCAACTTGTTCGTGGGTTAGACCTTCGACCGCATCTGCGAGGTAATCGAGATAGGTCGACTCTGAGTCCAACTTGTCGTTCACGTCCAGCTCCTCTGTGGTGAGGAGATTTACCCTGCTCTCACAGATTTCACGGTAGAGTAACCTGATCGAATACCGTAGGCCGAGCACATCGCACACGCCCGCAAGCATCCGGTCCGATCCTTTGAGTTGGCCCAGCAACGGCTCAATCAGATTGCGCCCCGTGTGGGCGTACTCGTGAACGAGACCGAATCCGAGATATCCGCCCTCGGGGAGTTTGGAGGTGTCATTCACCATATCAACGAGTGCCTGTCTCAGCTTTAGATGAAGAGGTGTGGGGATGGATGACGTGATGGGGTGAATGGGTTTACGGTAGAGATTGTACGTGAGTGTGACACGATATCCAGAGGTGATGGGCAAGACTTTGTGCTCAATGTCGCCATAGAAGGCGATGAAGCAAACCGAGGACCCAGCGGCGCTCGCGAATTTGTCTGTGAAATCGATGGTCCACTCCTTTTTGGATTGACGAAGTACGAATTGACCACCCTCATAAAGAGTAGGAAGGATGATGACCAAGGATCCAAACATATTCTGGCTTCGCGGTGTGTCCTTGTGGGCCTTGGAGAAGTCACCCTTCCCTGGAAAATGATTCGTTAAAGTCGAGAACGTCGAGAATACTGAAGATTGGCAATCGCCTGGATCCTCACCGTAGACGTTCAGCTCGTATAACTCTATGTCCATCGACGCATGGCTCTCTGTAAGCAATGCTTTTGACACCTGTTCGTGGATGCCGAGACTGTGCGGATCAACGAGGGTCGAGAACGAAGCGAGATCCATCTTTCCCGCTTTGCGATACGACTCGTCAAAGACATTCTCTCCATTTCGGTCAAACTCTGCGGGTTTGCAAGCTTGATACAACGCGCCCAGGTCGTCTGACCCTGCGTTGGAAACATCGATGCGACTGGGAAATGGTAAGACACACCGCTTGTAGGGTGAAAGCAGCTCACCGATGGAGTTCAGATTCGTCGGTGTAGTACAGGAGACGCTGGTAGTCCTGGATGGCACATATTCCTGTGCAGAGTGGTTCGCGTTCTCGCAATGCAACCTGCAACGCGACAACTTTGGGGTCAGAGGAATTTGTAGAGTCGTAGTATGCCATGGCATCCAAACCAAAAACAAACGTCTGTAAAAAAGGAGTTGTGAGGCTGTACAATTATTTAGGGGGTACTTCAAAGTTGCGAGAGTTACCAAAATGGGAATGCGGAGCAAAAGAGAAGCTCCACTTCCACATCGGGTCGATGACGCGGGGGACGATCGTCGCAGCGAAGATTTGCGCCCACAGTGATGCATTGATACGTGACACGACTCGAGTAATTCCACTTACAGCTAACTACAAAACTCTAGGCCGGATTTCTGATCCTTCCGCACAGAATTTTTGTTTATAGTGACGCTGAGCCAAACAAAACTAGACCAAAATCAGTGTTACCGATTAAATTTACATGACCCCACCATACGTGACGAGATTTCGTTTGCAGTCCGGAAACGGTTCGCGCCGTAGCTGCGAAAGAGCAGATTATTACCACGTCTGCTCACATAAAGACAAAGAAGATTGTTGAAGACGTGTACTGGGGAGACCTTGGAACGAGTGATCAAATGTTACTCTCCATTTTAAAACTCTATTTTGTTTGTTCTGCTCCACTAGTATAAACAAAAATTTTATGTGAAAGGATCAGAAATGCGGCATAAAGTTTTGCAGCTAGCTGTAGTCCTTCATCGGGGGGAGTTGATCCGCCTCCGAAAGTGAAAAAGTCGACTGGAAGGTCTCAGTCCTGCAGAGGAAGGAAGCCATCGTGTTTCCAGTAGTTTTTGTTGGGTGCGAAATTGAAGTGACAGCCGTTAGGAGACCGAAGACGAGATGCAGATGGAGGGGTCGTTGGGATAATTGACGCGAGAAAGTTGGTCTTCAAAGGTACTTGGGGAGACGTCGCTTCCGATGGACAAACGTCTCGGGACCTAATTCGCAAGCGCCAGTACTTCGCCATCCTGCATGTTGTTTGCGGCGCTGACCCTCTGTGGATAGTCGTGATCACAACATGGTGTGAACCGAACCGCAGCTGTTCCAGTTCCACCGCCTCGTCATCACGCATAACCGCGAGGCAGTTACTACGAGAACACATTGACTCGCTCGCGCGTAGACTTTGTTGCTCTAAGCTTCAAGCTTCAGCCCGACATCATCCAGCCAGGTCAAGCCCCTCATGACAGAAAGAGGGCGATACATCATGAGGAGTTGGCGCGGAAACAACGCTCTTCGTACATAGCGCTCGAGTCCATTCACACCCCAATCGGGTGACGCGACTCCACCGGTTCTACAGCGATGAACATGCACGCAGTCCCGTAAAAGTACTCCAATTGTGCCTCGTTTCCGTATGTCATCACTGGGCTCCTGACGTCCACGGAAGATTTCATCGGGGTGACCTCCAATACCTCCATGATCGGACGCTTGTAGAACTCCTCCACGAATTCTTCTGGAAATTCCGCGAAATCGGGTTTCCATCCCTGTCCGACAATGAAGACGCCCTCTACTTGTTCGTGGGTTAGCCCTTCGACCGCATCGGCGAGGTAATCGAGATAAGATGACTCTAGGTCCAACTCGTCGTTCACGTCCAGCTCCTCTGTGGTAAGGAGATTTACCCCGCTGTCACAGATTTTACGGTAGAGTAACCTGATCGAATACCGTAGGCCGAGCACATCGCAGACGTCCGCAAGCATCCGGTCCGATCCTTTGAGTTGGCCCAGCAACGGCTCGACCAGGTTGCGCCCTGTGTGGACGTACTCGTGAACGAGACCGAAACCGAAATATCCACCCTCGGGGAGTTTGGAGGTGTCATTCACCAGATCAGCGAGCGCCTGTCTCAGCGTCAGATGAAGAGGTGTGGGAATGGACGACGTGATGGGGTGAATGGGTTTACGGTAGAGATTGTACGTGAGTGTGACACGATATCCAGAGGTGATAGGCAAGACCTCGTGCTCAATGTCGCCATAGAAGGCGATGAAGCAAACCGAGGGCCCAGTGGCGCTCGCGAATTTATCTGTGAAATCGATGGTCCACTCCTTTTTAGATTGACGAAGTACGAATTGGCCACCCTCATAAAGAGTAGGAAGGATGATGACCAAGGATCCAAACATATTCTGGCTTCGCGGTGTGTCCTTGTGGGCCTTGGAGAAGTCACCCTTCCCTGGAAAATGATTCGTTAAAGTCGAGAACGTCGAGAATACTGAAGATTGGCAATCGCCTGGATCCTCACCGTAGACGTTCAGCTCGTATAACTCTATGTCCATCGACGCATGGCTCTCTGTAAGCAATGCTTTTGACACCTGTTCGCGGATGCCGAGACTGTGCGGATCAACGAGGGTCGCGAACGACGCGAGATCCATCTTTCCCGCTTTGCGATACGACTCGTCAAAGACATTCTCTCCATTTCGGTCAAACTCTGCGGGTTTGCAAGCTTGATACAACGCGCCCAGGTCGTCTGACCCTGCGTTGGAAACATCGATGCGACTGGGAAATGGTAAGACACACCGCTTGTAGGGTGAAAGCAGCTCACCGATGGAGTTCAGATTCGTCGGTGTAGTACAGGAGACGCTGGTAGTCCTGGATGGCACATATTCCTGTGCAGAGTGGTTCGCGTTCTCGCAATGCAACCTGCAACGCGACAACTTTGGGGTCAGAGGAATGTGTAGAGTCGTAGTATGCCATGGCATCCAAAAACAAACGTCTGTAAAAAAGGAGTTGTGAGGCTGTACAATTATTTAGGGGGTACTTCAAAGTTGCGAGAGTTACCAAAATGGGAATGCGGAGCAAAAGAGAAGCTCCACTTCCACATCGGGTCGATGACGCAGGGGACGATCGTCGCAGCGAAGATTTGCGCCCACAGTGATGCATTGATACGTGACACGACTCGAGTAATTCCACTTACAGCTAACTACAAAACTCTAGGCCGGATTTCTGATCCTTCCGCACAGAATTTTTGTTTATAGTGACGCTGAGCCAAACAAAACTAGACCAAAATCAGTGTTACCGATTAAATTTACATGACCCCACTATACGTGACGAGATTTCGTTTGCAGTCCAGAAACGGTTCGCGCCGTAGCTGCGAAAGAGCAGATTATTACCACGTCTGCTCACATAAAGACAAAGAAGATTGTTGAAGACGTGTACTGGGAAGACCTTGGAACGAGTGATCAAATGTTACTCTCCATTTTAAAACTCTATTTTGTTTGTTCTGCTCCACTAGTATAAACAAAAATTTTATGTGAAAGGATCAGAAATGTGGCATAAAGTTTTGCAGCTAGCTGTAGTAGTGGGGTTCACGGATGTTTACGGGTGG
The DNA here is from genome assembly GCA_038092995.1 of Xerocomus minutiporus. Classification (NCBI taxonomy): domain Eukaryota; kingdom Fungi; phylum Basidiomycota; class Agaricomycetes; order Boletales; family Boletaceae; genus Xerocomus; species Xerocomus minutiporus. Next base: position 3,951 of record JBBPRM010000637.1, on the reverse strand, counting down.
CCATGATTTGGCCCTGATTTGACGTTGAAGTGTGACCAGTGGCTGGGCGGAGTTTGAAAAAGTATGCCTCCCCATAGACCACGCATTCGTCGCTCCGCACGCCTGCAAGCCAACGCCTGGTGTCCCCCAGCCATGACCACCATTCCCAGTCGTGGCTCAAGAGCTCAGCCAGGAAGGGGTAGGGCAACAGCTAGTGCTCAACCCTCAGCTATTACTGAGCCTCCTCCCAATCCCCTGGGCCCGATCTCACGAGGCAGAGGAAAAGGAAAAGCAAAGGGGAAAGGAAGGGGAAAAGCTGCTGGATCATTACTACTACCCCCTGATTCTGCGACACCAAGACCTCCAAATATCGTTTGGGATGAAGATTGTGTCAAGGCCCTTGTCAAATGGCTTGTAACCCACCCTGCGGACAGGCATATTCTCTATCACGATCGTTATCCACCAGGAACTGCTCCCCCCCCTCCCAGCGAGCGACCCGTTTCAACTCGGAAGAAGAACATCTATGCCGCAATCGCTGAGGCAATCTTCGATGGCCATGACCCCACTTACTCGGATAACCCTGACAGGTTTGCATCATCCATAGGCAATCGGTTGGTTGCGTATGTCCCTTCTCTTCTCCACCCTTTCCTTTCTTGAGTTTAATTTTATCTAGTTTGAAACGTGAATATCGGGACCACCGTGGAACATTGAAACAAACTGGAGCAGGTGTTCATCCAGATGATCCACAACCAAACCTCCACGGTACGCTTTCTTCTTTGTGTCTGTAAAATTACTCTTCATCTTACAACCTCCCCAACAGTGAAGATCAGAGAAGACTTTCCTCACTATGATCAACTAGACGAAATCTGGCACAATATTCCAGGATTTGATAGCGACCTCGTTTGCTCTGATCCGACAGAGGATCACGTTCAAAGCATGTTGTCTAGTATTCCCCATACGCAACCAAGTTCCAATGTCCAAGAGAACGAAGACCCGGATGCTTCCAATGAATCACTCTATGATACCAATGATGTTGGCGATGACGAGATCATTCCAGATAATGGTGCCGATGTGGATGGAGCCAATATGGAGGTTGATGGTGACGATTGGGAGATGGCAGAACAGCCTATTGGCCTTGAAGATGTCCTGATAGCATCCGATGATGCAGATCTTGCTCCCTTTTCATTTGTGAGTGTATTCCGCAACCAGGTACTAAGCATTTGGCATGTGTGTTATGATCGTATTAATGTTAACCAATCCCTCCAGTTGCCCTCAACATCTGATGTAGTCACTCCCGCAGCTGATCTGCCAACGACGAGAATCTCGGCGAAGGCTGCAGGAAAGATGAGAACGCCATCCTCGGATAGTCGTGCTGCTTTCCGTAAACAGCAGACACCCTATACTCGTTCCTTGGATTCTGCAAGGTCTTCTAACAGTGTTCCCTCAGCTTCCCCCTCCGCCGCCGGTCCCAGTGGTTCTACCACCAAAAAAGCCACCTCTGCCTCTGCACGTCTCAAGAACGAATTCAATGAGCAGCTCAGTGATTTCACGCGGGATACTGAGAGCCATGCCGAAGAAGACAGCCAACGGACCCGCCGTTATGTTGCTCGTATGAATTTTGCTGTGCGGGACAAAGAGCTGGAGATGGAACGTGAACGATTTACCAATGAGCGTACAAATGGTGACCTTACTCATCGCCGTGAGCTCGATCGGGTGCAGAAGGACATTGAGCTCAAGAATGCCGAAGAAAACTGTATTGCGCAACAGGTCGAAATGTTACAATTGCAGATCCAGTTGGAAGGGATGCGCCAGAGGGGCCGCCCCTCATCAGACATACCTCAATCCTAATTGAAGCATCCATTCACTCTTTGCCCATCATGTTTTTTCCCCTCCGTCCACAATATGTCATGTTCTGCTCACCGCTGTATTTCTTCTTGCGTGCTTGTATTCGCCTCTTGTTCCAATTTATTGCCTGTCGCTGCCGATCACCACTCCCTCACCACCAATCACACATCATGTTCCACCGCTGGTCGTTTGTTTCTTTTGTGTGTACATGTCATTTTTCCCTGCCATGCTCTATACCCCAATGGGATGTGCTACTTGATTCTAATTATTCAGATGGTCAAAGAGCCGCTCCATCAACTCCGTACGAAACACATGCCCTGGCGTCGCTTCATTAACTTCAACAACAACCGGCACCACCGGACGATAAGGCTCTACTCCCTCTCGTTGAGCCCAATTAACTGACTTTTCCACTCCTAACTCCTCTTCGAACTGAATGATCATGTTGTGCAGGATCATGCAGCACTGTATCCAGTGCACCGCAACTCTCACGTTTTCACGTGTACGCATAACCAACCGCAACTCACGGAGGGACTGAAAGTGTCCTTTTAACGCTGCAAAAGCATGCTCTACACGAACGCGAACCTTCGCAGAGCGAGCACCAATTAGCTAACCAGCGAGAACATGGTTCAGCGTGGTAAGTCACCTTCGAAAGATGTTTATTGTAAACATTTTTTGACCGCGATAGTCCACCAAGTCTCGTCAACTTGAAAGGAACGGCACACCAAGTGTTCATCGGATATGCACTATCTGCCCAAATCCAGTGGTCGTTGGGGATTAATCCTGGATTTCGTGCAATCCGTGTCCCCAAAAAGGCATGTGCGTCGTGCACACTACCCGGATGGCCAAGGCCATAGTCAATGATCCTCAAATCATGTGGCATGATGACGAGCTGTCGGACTGATTAGCCGATGGACGGAGACTTTTAAGTGGTACGCACCTGACAATTCAAAGAATAGTTTGACTTCCGGTCATAGAATGTCTCCCCGAAATAACCCGGTTTCTGAAACAAAGGAATAGCAGAGCCGTCGACTGCAAAAATTCCGTTCCGCCAACCCAGGCATGACCTCTCCTCTACAAACACCTGCGACAACTCTGCCGCCTGTGAATCGGCCTCTGGTAGCTGAATAAACTCGTTGTGATGGCTAAGCAGGGCGACCATAACACGGTGAGTACAGTTGACCACTGAGCCAACGCTGACTCCCGCCCATTGTGCCACATCCTCCGGAGAGATAGCATTTCCATAGTGCCCTGCGCGGTTCAGGAATATACCAAGTTGAATCGAAACAGGAAGCTGTAGATTGTGTCCTCGTGAGTCAAAAATCTGGTGTCCACGGATTTTATTGACGATACAGTCGAATACTGCAGGGTCCACACGCAATTTCCTGCGGAAAAGATGCGGCCGGAAGACTGCGAAATGCTCAAGCAGATGGAGTTGTGGAGCACGCAACAACGGCACGTTCAAACGGTTCAAGAACCGTGTTCTCTCCACCTCATTGATGAGCGCGACAATCTCACCAAGCAGCCGCTGGTAAGGTTTGTCTCGCTCATGCATGCTATCATCTGATTCCCAGTCATCTGATTCATCTTCAGAGTCGAGAGTGTCAAGGAGAATAAGAGGGGGAATAGGAGCAGGAGGGGGGATAATGATGGCCTCGAATAGATCAAGGCTGTCCTCGTCGTCAAAATCGGAGTCAAAGTCACTCTCCATATCAAGGGCCGCCATATTTCGTTCTCTAGCCTCCACTACATGCAGCGCAGCGACATGCAGTGCATCAAGCAGTTCCTGGCGTTCAGATATGCGAGGCATGGAAGTGGGTGAGATGGGGGTGGGTTGGTGAGATGTGGTGAGATGTAGTCAGTCGGAGTCGTTTTATCCAGTTCTTTCCACTCCAATATTTGCCTTCCGAGTGTTGCGCACAACTTCCAAAGTGTTCCGTGCACGAGAACTTCCGAGTGTTCCAGAGACAAGACTTGTCTCAAAACTCAACAGCTCGGCATGCACGGCCGGCAAGTCTCGGCACTGTCGGAGTAGTCTGAGTTTCATTTTTAATTTAAAAACTACACTACTTTCCAAAACATTTCAGAGCCTTCAGAGCGACTCTGAACTGCTCTGAAACTGAATAATAG
>JBBPRM010000636.1:0-14205 GCA_038092995.1 Xerocomus minutiporus | reverse complement strand
GTGGGGACGGGGGTGCGGTGAGCTGGTGCATGGGTACACAATCAATGGGAGGGTCCTCTTGCTGAGGGGATGTTAGGGGGGTAGAGGGTGCGGTGTAGAAGGGGAGTGGGGGAGAGGAGGGGGGAGAGTCGAAGGGGTTATCGCGGGGAGAGGGCGAAGGCACCAGCTGGGCGGTCAACGCCTGGATGTGAATGTGGCAAGGAGCGGTGGACGAGCGTGAGTCGTATACCAGAGACACTAGTAGATTACCCATGTGAGAGAAGAGAGAGAGAAAGACAGTAACTGACTTTTAAAAGGCCTCTTTTGTTAAGTACTGTATCAAGGGTACATTCCTAGTCGACAAGAGATTCGTCGTGAACGTGGGCGACGGCGAGCAAGACGCGTGATCGGCCACGACGGGCGTTCCGAGAGTGCGGCGGATGTCACGGCCTGTTCCGGTGGGAATCTAGAATCATGATATCATTCCTGACGTCACTGAACATATTTCCTTATTGGTCTATTCTATGTACAGCCACATCATATCACAAGGTACCCCGCACTGCCAAATCCAGCTTCTCTGCAAAGTACCCAATGTTGTGTGTGTTCAACCCCGCCATAGAAATACGCCCGTTACCAGTCATGTACACATGCGCCTTTTCAACCAGCGCCTGCGACTGCTCCGGGTTCAGTCCCGTGAAACTAAAAACCATCAGCACTAGCCGACACCACACCGCCAGTCTCACCTAAACATCCCAATCTGTCGCGTGATATGCTCCCAATTGCCAGGGGTATGTAACTCCTCCGTCAGCAACCGGTACAGCTCTTTCCGCATCGAAATGATCCGATCTGCCATCGTCTTGATGTCCCGCTTCCACTCTTCAAACAATTCCTCGTTGTTCAGGATCTGCTCCACCTGCGCCAATGTTTAGCCACCCGATCCAATCCAGACAAATCGCCGCTTACCAGTCGCGCTCCATGCGACGGAGGATTGCTAATCTCACTCCGCTGCAGTACCGACAGCTGACTCTTGACCCGATTTGCAGCGTCACTGTTCGGCAGAATAATGTGCAACGCTCCGATCCGTTCGCCATACAATCCAGCATTTTTAGCAAAGCTCTGTCACATAAATACCGGCAGCCATTGCAAATACGCGTCTCGTACCTGGCATATCAGCATCGGAATGTTCCTCTCGACGAAGTACGTCACCGCCCACGCATCGTTTGTCAGGTCACCGCTCGCAAATCCTTGGTAAGCGCAGTCGAAAAACGCATAGTGGTGCTTTGCGATGAACACGTTTGCCAATTCTTTCCATTCTTCTCGGGTCGGATCCACGCCAGTCGGATTGTGTGCACACGCATGTAACAATATAACCGAACGGTCTGACGCACTCTCCAAGGCCCCCTTGAAACCCTTGAAATCAAGTCCAATGGTGCGCGGATCATAATACGGGTACTCGAGCGGTGTGATGCCAACATTCTTGAGCAGCGCATAATGGTTCACTGGGGTCGACGTCAGTGGGGCCCAGCAAGACAGATTTGGCAATGGACCTACCCCAAGTGGGGTTGCTCACACAGACCTGTTTCTGTCCATTGAAATTGTAATACCTGCTGAGAAACAAGGCAGCGAGGTGATTCGCGCCCGTGCCAGAAACAGTCTGCACGCTCGCAACGCGGTCCTCGGAAATGGCAGACGAGTCTCGGCCTAATATGAGCTTGGCAGCAGCCAACGTAAACGCGGGCAACCCAGTGATGGGCAGGTACTCGTGGTTGTAAAGGGGGTTGTCCAACAATTTGACAGTCGCCTAGAAAATGAGCGCATTGATCAACAAGGTGGAGTGATGGTGGGATACCTTTTTAACGACAGGGAGTACCCAGGGCTTCCCATCATTGTCTCTATAGGCTCCCACGCCGAGATTGATTTTTTTCGGGTGCGTATCGGCGTTGTATGCGGCCGTCAGCTTGAAAATGCTATCCACAAGATGATGTATGAGGGTATGAATATAAACTAGGGTACACGACCCACCCGTCTGGGGGCGCAAGGGGAACGTTTTGCCAGAGTTCTGCAAGGCGGTTCAGTCGTAGCCTATAAGGTCAGCGGATCAGACTGACCGCCCGACATGGATGCTTGATCGGAGAGGTGGTGGTGGATTTGCTCAAGTCTGCAGGTCATGAAAGTAAGAGCAAAGATGAGTGTTACTAGGGCGATTCGATATCGCATGTGATTTTGGGTGAAACATACCTGAGTGTAAGGGAATGAGGAGGGATGGACGAATTGAGCAATTAAATACGTCGGACATAGATCGCAGGAATAGATGTTGGATTATCCGGTAGGTGTCACAAAATCAGGTGTATATATGTACTAATGAGCAGGTGATAAATAGTAATGCACGAGGATGGGGTCATGCTGTCGCCATCTTCGGGGCTACAGTCCGTTCGCTCTCCAGCTTCGCCTTGTTCCGCTCAAAGGCTTGCTGCCGACAGTCTTCGAGCTTGAAGCAGTTGTGGTGCTCTGGAAGGCGGTGCTGAAGAGATATGAGTCACACGATAACCACAAAGCAGATCGATGACGGACTGCACCGCAGAATTCGACTCGGCAGTGGGGACATTGACCGACGATGCGGAGGACTGCAGAGTTGCAGGGTGTTTCAGCTTGGAGTTGGCAACGCTTCTTGGGGGCCATGATATGTCAGTACTAGCAAAGATCAGAACACTGTCGATGAGCGAGATCAGTGAAACTTACAACAAGCTAAGTAGGTGGTGGTGGTGGTGGTGGTGGTGGTGGTGATGGAGTGAGGAGGACAAGAGAGAGGTCTTATTAATGGTCCAGCACAGCAAGGACGCGTCAGCCCAAGGGTTATGTGTAGCATAGCCACAATTTCGGACCGGATCGGAACCGGACCAGGAGTAGTTACATTCCGTGCAGTGTACCCCGCCAGATCTCAACGCCGTCCCAGTCTGCCGTGTCCCAACCTAGGCCACCTCGCGCAATGGCTCTCCGAATCTTGTTCATCGGCACCCGTGTCAATGGCACCGGTGCACTCGCTAGTGCCGATGCGATGAGTTGTGGGTCCCGTCGCTCGAGTGCCAGGAGTAACAAAATTGGCTTTAAAGGGTCGATCTCACGACTGGATGCAGCAAGGGCTCGGACCGTGCGGAAGAAGGGTTGGACAAGTGACACATCATACAGCGTGTCGCTGGATAAAATTATATCAAAGGGTGGGCCGAGGAGTTGTTCTGCGTTCGCTCCGCACTTGGTTGGTGCGTCGCCAGTGGGAGTGATGCGCATGGGATCATCCCACCGCCATTGATCGCTTTCGACATTCCAGTCCAGTTCGCGGACTTGGACGTGTGGCAGATTCGCAGCAATGTTGTGTCTCAGGACAGAATTGCATACATGCTGGGTGTCTGTGGCGACCACATCATATCCGAGCGCACCCAACACGAGGCTATCTTCCACACATGAATGGTTTATTAAGTCATACGGCGACATACGCACGCCGCGAGGCCGACGCCGCTGCCCAACTCCACGGCGCGCGGTCGTTTTCCGACTGGCGGTTTGAGGTGGTAGTAAATGTAAAGAGAGAGAATCTGTGCGCTGAGCCAAAGTGTAGTCCCGTTGTTGTGTCCATCGTCAGATTGGGTGAGATGAAACGTCTGTCCGAGATGGTGGTAAATAAGGGATTGAATATGTTTGGTTTCGTGCGCGGGGGGATTAGACATTTGTTGTGGCTGGAAATGACCTCGTCGCGCTAAGCCAACACGTTACCTTCCTTCTCACATCTCTCCTCGTCGCCTAACAATGAAGGCCTTTCTCAACAGGCTTAATCGCGGCCTGTCCAAGGAACCAAAGGAAAAGGACAAGGAAAAGGACAGAGAAAAGGACAAGAGCGACACCAACACCCTCAGCTCCTCCGCCAACTCACCCAGCGCAACACCCCCGTCCCGCGAGAAGAAGGAGCTCAACCACCTTCCACCGCTCCCCGAATGGCCCCCCAGCCGCCACTCTCTCCTGCCTCCACAGATTCAGACCTCGTCTAGTACAGGAACAACAAGTACAACAGGAACGACAACCGGAACTCCCTCTTCTCTCAACTCCACAAAGCCTTTACCCGACCTCTCTACGCGCCCCCTACCCCCCATCGAGGAACCAAACGACGCCGACAATGACAGCGGCGTCGGTCTCCCCCCTTCTTCCCCCGTACCCCACATTCCAGACCCCTCTGAACCTCCTGCCAAGTCCGCCGCCCGAAAGGTGGCCGAGACCGCAGCTAACTCGGAAATACAGAAAAAAGTTGCTTTCATATCTCCTCCTCCGACCCCATCAGGACCCTCAACCTCACAGCCCCTTCCTGATGCGTCCACAAGCCCCATTATCTCCGGATCATCCACCCAAGCGCCTGCGGCTGTTCCCCTCAAGACCACGGTCTCACGTTTCCAGGCCGCGCATGGCAAGGACACGCGTGGCTCTACACCAACCGCTCCCTCATCCTCACGTACAGACTTGGGTTCCAAGCCAACCACCACCACCACCACTCCTCCCTCGCTCACTCCAATCTCTACTCAATCTAACAAGGCACCCTCGACACGCACCGTGGTTTCTCCCTACCCTGGTTCTCTCCGTTCTGGCACCCCATACTCTCAAATGTCCTACACAAGTACCCGCATCCTCGCCGCAACCTCATGGAGCGAGGGTGCAGAAGACGATTTGGTGAGCAATCTTGGTCCCCGCGAACGCACAAGACAAGAAGTTCTCTGGGAGATCGTTGCCAGCGAGGAACGGTATGTCCTCCATCTTTTTAGCCGTACATCTAAGCGCACATACCTGACACAGCTACGTCAATGACCTCCAAAAAATGAAGGAAACTTTTATTGAACCCCTCCTCCATCCTTTTGCGGCACCACCACCTGTCTCGCCTTCCCCGTATGACTACGACGACTATCCTTCTCCACCTGCCCGTGTCGACTCCCCACACGAGTCTGTCGATGTACTTCCTATTGCCGCTCGTTTCATGTCTCCTACCGGGTTCCGTTCCGATGCTGCGTCTGTTATCAACCCCGAAACCAAGTCTCTGGCACCCACCACCCCGAACATCGACGACGAATCGGCCGAGTCGGAGATGGAGGAAGACCATCTTCCCGGCTTGCAAAGCACCCATGCCAACGTGTCGGCAAAGCACACGCATCCTCGTTCACCCTACCGCACCGGCTCAGCACCGGTTGGCAAGAGTAGTAGAGTTAAAGAATCGGTACCTTTCCCATCGCGATCCCATGGTTCACTCCCCCCAATTCAGCATATGAACCAGGTCAATGCATCTTCGCAATCCCTCGGACGGCAGTCCGGTCCTGATCGTGATCGCGAACGCGAACGCGACAGGGACCGGGAACGAAAAGACAGTGCAAAGACAACGCCAACCGTACACAGCCGATTACTTCGCAAACCGAAACGATCACAAACACAGCAGGACGCTTTGATGCAGACGGCTGTCCCTCCACACCTCATCCCTGAAGACCTGCGAGTATGTCTGGAAGTCATCGATAGCGGCGTCCTCGATGGACATGTGAAGCTCAGTGAAGGCTTGAAAAAACGCTACGAGGAACAATACCCCCTTGTGCGGTCACTCGCAGATGTCTTTGTCTCCAACGTACGTACTCATTTGATCGTAGTAGAATGGGCGTTGATTTGCCACAGTCGCACATCTTTCAAGGCTATGCCACTTACGTGCTGCATCTTGAGCGCGCCCTCGAACAGGTCGATAATGCCCACTCTACGGCGAGTGCTGCCAAAAAGCCCAAGAACCAGGATTCCGCAGAGTGGCTCAAGGTGTGCAAGTCTTTACAGCGACTGGAAGAGTTGGCCGCAGATAAGGGCGAGACTGGTCTTGCAATCACGTTGTCGAAACCGTTTCAGCGTCTGCTCAAGTATCCCCTGCTTTTCCAGAATCTGCTTTTCCACACCGATCCCAGTACTTTTGAATACGAGAGCACCCTCCAGATGGTTGCTGAAGTAGAGAACATCGTGCGAAGTATCGAGGATGAGAAGATCCAAAAAGAGGACCGAGACAAGACGAGGGACGTTTTCGCGCGCATTGAGGGTCTCGACAAGGTGAAGCAGCTGGCAATTCCGAAACCCTCTCGGCTTCTCTTGGAGGAGAGGCAGGTCATCATTGGTCGCGAGGGATCGGCGTCCACCTCCAAAGGATCGAGCCCCCCACCCGTGATGGCCATGAAGAACGTCAAGGGCAAAACATCGTTCCGGCGGCTGAGCGATGTTCTCGGCACTGGTTCTGGTATGGGAGGCAAGAAGGATTTGTGGCTGGTGGTCTTCAACGACGTCGTGTTGAGGTGTCAACGTACTGGCACCACGTCGTTGCCATTGGTATCCAGCACCAACTTGCGCACTAATTCCTTACCAGAGATACAAAGCAAGTCAAAGTATGCACCGTCTGGGCGTCGAAACTCGCATACAAAGCCGCGAAACTTGTACAAGTTTATCAAGGCATGTAGAGTTTTGTGGTATTTCTACTGTGCGCTCACATTATTCAAACAGATTGAAACTTGGGCGATTGGGGACGTGGTTCAACCAAGGGAAGGTGTTGTGGCCATGGAAGAGTAGGGTTGCCGTTATGCATCAGTCGTCATCTGACGCTTCTTTTCAGTGTTGTTCGCTCCAAGGCCGAAGCGCATTCAACCCATAAACCAAAGATTATCCCGTTGCCGGATGACGACGAAGATGATGATGACTCGGATGACTCGGATAAGAAGAGCAAGATGAGCTTCTCTTACTGGGGTGCTGACAAGATCACGCTCCAAAAGCCGGCTTTGAAGCCCAGACACACTGCTGGTGGACCCAGCCGGCGCGTGTCCCCAGGTGGGACCTCTTATGCCCGGGAGTCCTCAGCCAACGCAAAGTTTGGTACCCGGCTGGTGTCTGATAATCAAGGTACGCCAGGCATTCGACCTGCAAGTAGGAAAACGCAGCCCACGCAGAGCACCAAGACGCGTCTTAATCCCTCGGACGATAGTCAGTCCGTCAAGGCAACCGTCACTCGCCCTGCCTGGGACACTAGCACTCGCGGCAATCCCCCGGCAAAGCGACCTCGCCAAACTTCGCAATCCAGTGCAGCCACACGTGCTACAATAACCGCCACCACTAGCAATGGTAACAACAACAAACCTCAGCTCTCTCCTGTCGCATCGGAAGACTCTGGAGTGGGCTTATACCGTCAAATTATTGCCCAAGATCCCTCGTTGAATCAATGATGTTCCACACTTTTTCCCTGCTGTCCTACCTAGACACCACCATCTCTCCTTAATAATTGAGTTCCTGTACATCCTTCCTCCGCGTTCTTGAACTCACATACTGCATTCTCTTCTCCCATGCTTTCTCCACTGCATCACGACTGACACATTCCTTCATTTTTCCGCCTGCTTGCGGCCGCATTGCTGTCAATTGGTACCCAAATGTTTGACGATACCTTATCACTTTCATTGAGGTTTTCTTTATCACACTCTCTATTTGCGGAACACATTGACAATTCCATTTTAATCTCGACACTGATACCAGCATACCAAGCCTCGCTGGCGCGGTTCCGACGCACTCTCTTTTCTTTCATAACCTTCAGCATGTATACTACATTGACATCCTGTTATCAGACCTATTCTGTCGCTTCGTATGCCGCGTTGTGAATGCTGACACTGCGTCCGCTAGGGTCCGAAGCGCAACCCCAATCTCCGCGCGGAATCCAGCTGGACTGCCATCAGGCCCTGCACGCGAAAAAAAGTTAACCTTGTCGAGGACTCACCGCACAGCTGTCTCTGCCGCGGTGTCAGAGGGGAAATGAGCTGAAGAAAGAAAACATGTGAGCGTCGGACACCTCAACCGCGACGCGAACGCGCTGTACCTTCAAAGATGTCTCTAACGAAGTAAGCCTCCTTGGTGTCGGGCGTGTCGACGGACCAGCGGTCAGCCCGCTTGGCGAACGCCTCATCCGACACGACCGCAGCGGCGTGGCCTTTAATTCTGCAAGTCTTGGTCAACGCATGTACAGCCCGTGATGACGGGCACGTTACCCGTCAATCCACGAGTACCCAACGCCGTCTGAAAACTGTTCCTTTTGGCGCCAGAGAATCGAACTAGGCAAGTAGGGCTATGAAAAACGTCACGTTCATTTCAGATATCTTGCTCTTTTCCGCCACACACACACCTTGCCATCGGGCGATCTGTCAAAGGCCTTGCGCAAGATGTACTTTTCGAATGTATTAGTCTTCGGCCTTTGTGGGGTTGAGGGGACGGACCTTTTCCATCTTTGGACGGCCGTCTTGGTCGAATTCTTGGGCCGAGCCCTTTGAAAATGCTTTATCCTTGGCGTCGACGTTCATGGCAACCTCGAGGAATTCCTTGTCGAGGAACGGGACACGTGCTTCCAGGCCCCATGCCATGGTCGACCTACGACATCGTTCACGTCAATATCAGGGGGTCAACAGGCACCCTCACTTGTTGGCACGGAGACAGTCTGCTGTGTGAAGATTTTTCACTCGGCGTACACATTCCTGATGGAATGATTTGCTGTCGGGTGCGGCGTGGAAATAGAGGTACCCTGCCAGGCAGGAGGAATGGATGAGTTCCAAGTATAGTTACGCAATCGTGACCCACCTCCAAGGATTTCGTCACTCCCTTCTCCGCTTAACACCATTTTAACACCCATGGCCTTGATCTTACGACTGAGGAGGTACATGGGCGTGCTCGCCCGAACAGTCGTCACGTCATACGTCTCGAGATGGTAAATGACGTCCGGAATCGCATCCAGACCTTCCTGAACGGTAAACACGTACTCGTGGTGAATGGTACCCAAAAAGCGTGCGGCTTTTTTCGCCGCCAAGAGGTCGGGCGAGTTCTCCAGTCCGATGGAGAACGAGTGAAGGTGGGGCCAGGCGGCAAGTGTGGCTGTTCGGCCGATCTGTCAATGCTGGGAGTATGTGGGGAAGATCCGACCGCCTCACCTTGCTCGCTTGTCGCGTCCCCTTTGGGGGTAGGCGGGCCGCTGGACGTATCGGCAAGCTTGCGCTGACGCGTCTCGAACTGGGCTTGGGCTACTTTTTCCGTCTCCCGCGCAGCGATGGAAGCGATGAGGCTGCTGTCCAAGCCGCCACTCAACAGGACCCCGTAGGGGACTTCGGACATCAATCGCTTTCGGACGGCTGCTTCCAGGGTTTCACGGATCAACGTGTAGTCGGCCGACGTGGTGGGAGAGAGCGCGTTCTCCTGGTCTCCATTCAACCACGAAGGCTGATAGTAACGCGTTGTGGAGTTGTCCCGACTGTCATACACGTGCCCTGGAGGGAAGGAGATGATCTTGTCGCACTCGTCCACGAGTGCTTTGAGCTCGGATGAGAAGTAGGTTACCCCAGGTTGCCCTGAGCTCCAACCCTGGTAAAGGGTGGTGATGCCAACAGGGTCGCGAGCAGCTATGATCCGGGATGGCGTTACGGATTCGTCCAACAAGACAAAAGTAAACATTCCATCAAGGAACGCAGGGACGTCCTTGTCATGTTTCTGGTACTAACACGGCCGATGTAACTTGTAAGCCGAAAACTTGAGTAGAAAGGACTCGGCCGACATACCAGGGGCAAGATGACCTCGCAGTCAGAGTGCGTCCTGAATTTGACGCCTGCAAGGCTCGCACGAAGCGAGAGGTGGTTGTAGATCTCGCCGTTCACGCTGAGGGAGACCTTGCCGTCCTCGCTCACGAGGGGCTGGGCACCAGAATCTGTACACGTGTGAGATCGCCAGTTTTCGAGATTGAAACCGAATACAGACCGACTCCGACGATGGCGAGACGTTCGTGGCAGAGAATGGCATCCTTGCCGACGTAGCAGCCAGACCAGTCAGGACCGCGATGACGGAGACGTTTGGACAACCTGATGAAGCGAGCGCGGTGTGTAATTGGGCTTTCGAGGCCGTGAGCTGCGAGGATTCCGCACATGATGATGGAGAGAGAATACAAGTTGTATCCGACCTGACAGACGAGTGAACATGGAAATTTATATGACTCGTATGCGGATGTGACCAAATTTCTTAATCTTATCTCGGCCGTAAGGCGCCACTGATCAAACGCGTGTGAGTTAACGGCGACCATGGTCAGTTCAAACGACGTTCAGCGTCTCTTTCTCCAGGCGGTGTTTTCGCGCGGAATCCTTTCTTTCAAGCACGCCCAAGTCCTCTGGTCAAGATGCATAAACGCGGTAAAAGGTCAAATCACATCCTCTACGCGTCGCGCGTAACTGACACCGTCTCAAGTCGCTGACCCCTCCCTCGCCATACGCTTCGACGATAGCAGGCAAGCATGGGACAAGTTTACCACCGAAATAAACTCGTCTCTCAATCCCCTTGACCTCGAATTCCGTCACTTGATAGACGAGCAGTCTGGGGTAGAGATGTGGGCTATCGTGTGTCCCAGCTGCATCCAGCGTGTCGCCTTTACTGACCCACCTCGAGGTGAACATAAAAGACGACGAGATTGCCCAAATGGCCACGGACTACACGGCTCTCGAGATTGCTTACTTCAAGGCGGTCGTACGTGATACCCACTCAGACCAGGTGGGGCTCGTCTGACCGGACCATGGCAGGTGGAACAAATCATGCTCGCACCGCGCGAGGCCTACTCTGTGTCTTCACTCGCCGCACTCCGCGAAGTAGGCTCGCTGAAATCAAACATGACCAAGTCTCAGGCAGAAGCAGTCCTCAGCAGTCTCGTAGCCAAGGGATGGCTGCTCAAGAGCAAGTTGAGCCAGCTCTTCCCAGTTCCTCTGCCTCGGTATTGAGCCCGTTTCCAGACGCGCACGCTACTCGCTCTCGACGCGTGCACTCCTCGAACTCTTGCCTTACCTCAAGTCAAACTATCCCGACGAGCACCTGGAATGCACAATCTGCATGGAGGTACAGCATCTTCTTTCTTGCCTTGTATTTACTCGAATTTCGCGTCCAGATCGTCACGCGTGGTGCCAGCTGCGACACTGCCAACTGCAAAACGAGAATCCATTACCATTGTTTTAGAAAGCTTCGCGCCCGCAGTTCGCAATGTCCCGCCTGTGCAGCGGACTGGCCACAAGATGCCATGAACCTCAGGCCCATAGGAGAGGGTGCTGTCAAAGATGGTCAAGATGACGGCCGGCGCATTCGCAGGAAGAGCACGACGGCGAGTGGTGACGAGGATGAAGAAGAGATAATGATGGACGAAGACGAGCCTGAGCCATCCCAACCAAAGCCATCTCAGCGGCGTGGGAAGAAAAAGACCGTCACAATGGATGTTGACGAGGACGAGGACGAAGAAGAAGACGAAGCCCCTCAAAAATCTCAGGCTACGCGTCGTCGTTCTACGAGGCGCTGACTCCCTGGTATGGAATAGTCTACATGTGCTAGAGTACTGTGTTATTCGTCTATGGACATGGTTCTCCGTGCTATCGCGCGGGGTTCCACAACACGACCTTCTTGTCCTGCACCCAGCGAGGTATCCACAAATCCAAACTTGCCCTTGCCCCAGACTTGTATGCGTCGTTTTTCCCTCTGTCCCTCACCAAATTGTTCATTCCACTTGCGCAAGTCTGCCAAGGAACCCAAAGATTCAGAACTTGATGGTGTGATCTCTTGAAGCGCCTTTGTGAAATGTCGCAGGTGGATGGACCGTGAATAAGTTGTGGATGCATCCGAACTGCTTGATGCCTCGTGTGCAGCGGGTTCTGGTGATGATTTCCAGGGCACGCTGACTCCCTCCTTGACTGCATCAAGAGCAGCAGAAACACACAAATCTTGAGGGCTCAGATGTCAGAAAGGCATGTTATAGAACAATGAGCCAAACATACGCTTCAGATCCGATCCCGAGAAGCTCTCGGTCTGCTTAGCCAATGCCTTTGCATCAATGTCCGAGGCCAACGTCTCGTCCCGCAGCAAAATGCGCAGGATTGCTAAAATATCATTGTCAAGGCTTCCCGCTGCGAAGAAAAACCAAGACACCACTCACCCTCCCGTTCTTTTTCCCCAGGTAGATCCACCAACAACCTACGCGGTAATCTACGCAGTACCGCGTCGTCGAGGTCAAAAGGTCTGTTAGTAGCACCGATGACCACGACTCTCTCCTCCACGCCTGCCTGACTCTTCAATCCGTCCATCTCCTGCATAAACTCGGTAATAACCCCGCGGTGCGCCATGGCACCACCCGAGTCACGGGCAGATGACCGAGCCCCGAAAAGTGCGTCGATTTCATCCAGGAATACCACGCAAGGGGACAAACGACGAGCGAGGCTAAAGACTGCTTTGACAAGTTTCTCGCCTTCACCGACGTACTGTCAAGCCGTGATGAATTAGGAATAAGACAAACAGAGCTACGTGGAGGCGCACCATGTCCATCACGTCAGAAGGTGAAATCATCAACATCCTGCAGCCAGCCTCTTTTGCGAGAGCCCGTACTATTAGGGTCTTGCCAGTTCCCGGAGGTCCAAACAAGAGACATCCTGTCATGGCATGTTCTTTCAGGATACCCATTTGAAATGCTACAGGATGAAGAAGTGGGAGCGAGACCAGAGTCCTCACAGAGTCGATGGTATGCGGAGGAAGATGGACCTGTGAAAAAGTCGTCAAGAGAGTAGCTACTCAAGTCGCATCAGTGGTCGTGACATTCCGTCATTTGGCAACTTACCAGGATCGACGATGCAACCCAGTAGTCGCTTTTCATGGGGATCAAGGTCTTCGTCTTGCCTAACCTTTTCCACTACCTCATCTATAAGTGGGCCTTCTGCACCCTCTTCAAGTTCAAGGGCATCCAACTCGTCCTCGAACGCATCGTCAGGTTGACTCTCGCGAGGAATACGAATACGGGCGTCCTTTGACCAAGCCCGACGCAGATCACGCGAAGAGCGTTGTGCTGCCCAAGCGCGGTGTATCGCAGACCAAGGTACGGAGGTCGGTTCGAGAGTTGCACCGAGCGTTTTTGATGTCGTGGAAGGAGGGGGTGAAATAATAGAAGAGGAGACGACGCTTCCAACCGCTCGGTCTGCGATTTGACGTATGGAAGGCCAAGGCTCGACGCGCGTGCTCCACTCCTCCCACATCTCGTGTTCCTCGGGGTATTGCGACAAAGGAGCGCCATTGTCGGGTTGGTGGTCAACACTAGCGGAAAATCCAACGATTTCTGGATCTGCTTTGAGTTCCCCGTAATGTGGTTCCGACCCCTTCTCGACCTGGCCGGCCTCTGCCCCGTCGGTTACAGCCTTTCCAGCTTCTAGCACACCTCCAATCCCTCCGACACCCAATCGCATAGCCAACTCGTTTACCACCTTCCGTCTAGTCATCCTACATTTTCTTTCCGCGCCTTGATCCCGAGAACTAGGAAGTATGACGGAAGCCCGGAAGAATTTTCCTGAAGTACCATCATCTGTGTCGCCCTGCCCGTTCCCAAACATATCAAGGAAGGGTGGTGGTCCACCTCCCAACAACAGTATTGGCGGGCGTGGGTTATCCGAATCGGCAGGAGGGGGTTGAGCGATGGCTTGGGAAGGACCGCTAGCACCACCGCTACCAAATGGGAAGTAGGGTGGAGGAGGGGAAGAAAAGAGACGCGGGATGTCCTGGAGGAGTGCAGTATCCCCGTACCTCTCCCATCTCCGAAGGCGCTCTCTTATACGTTTTTCGCGCGCCCGCGTTGCATAGTCATCCTCGCCCCATTCGGAGGGAGGTTGTACATGCAGAACGCTTGTGTTGGGAGCTGGGCTGGAAGTAGGAATACCGGGAGAGGAACGAGCAGTACGTCTTCGATGGGGATTGACCGAACCGGGGCTGGATGGCGGTTGTGCCCCAGCGGGCATTGAAAATGACCCTAAGAACGTTGGCAGTGAAGATGACCCGACAAGTGGTGGGGTCACACCACACACGATTGCCATCGGACATACGACAGGGGACGAAGGACGGGCGATTGGTCCTGTCCTGCGAGCGCGTACCGCACTGAGGAGGTGGGGGTACCAAACGGGTGCCGAGGACGCAAGGGTGGAAAAATCACGTATATAGACTAGGCGGGGGCGGATGCGTTGGGACTGTGATGGTTCGGAAGAGGAAGGGGAGGGCATGTTGATGAGTTCGTCAAAGAAAGCTTTGATTCGACTCGGGGTAGGGGATGAGCGGGCAGGGGCAAAGACCGAGGAGGGACGTCCACGAGAGGCGGCAACTGGGGCGAGGACA
>JBBPRM010000634.1:0-14262 GCA_038092995.1 Xerocomus minutiporus | reverse complement strand
AGCCGACCCGTGGTAGTGTCGATGAGAACCCGTGGCATGCCAGAGATAGTCGCGTGGATGATACGCCGAATGGCAGGCCTTGCATCGGTGTATCGCGAACAAAGTTCTACACTCGATATCGATCAACATGAGTGCTGCTGCCCGTGAAATAGCTCACCGCGAACACGTGCGTCGGGAGAATTTTTGACTTTCGATGACATTATATCAAAGGCTGCAACCGCTTCCGCATGATGTTTCGCCCCATGTAATGCCGCGTATTTCTGTTCGTAGCCTAAATGAGAGGATGGGTCGAGTGTGACCACCTGGAAACCATGTTACTGATATTGACTGCGTCGCTGAAATAAAGCATACCTCGTTGGCATCCTTCAGTGCGTCTTCACACGACTTCATCATAACTCGTGTTTTGCTTCTCTTGAGCAATGTGTCCATGCGATCTGGTGGATCGAGCAACAGTATGGTTGAATAGTGTCTGTCAGCTTCATCGTAGTTCTCAGAGCCGAAAGCAGCAGCGGCGAGTTTTTCTAGCCTCTCTGTGCATCGGCGTTGAAAATCTGTATTGGATGTTCAGACGAGGGCGGGCAGTATTTCACCGTGACCGCTCACCGAACTCCCACTGCACTCGCTCGTTGCCAACATCCGTGGCTTGTGCGAGCTCACTCTGCATCTGTCGAAAACATCTGATTGCTTCCGTAACTCGACCATCCGCTTCAAGAACGTCGCATATCGCACGGTAAATGGCAAGTTTCGAGAGCTTCAACTGATGAAAAGGATATCAGCATTCATGATTAGGGTGTCACGTAAGCTTACCTCGCGGGCACCATCAAGTATCTCGTTGGTGGATCCATGAAGTAACATTGTGCTTACCCATTTATTTAAGAGGGTATTTGGACTTGATGGACGGAGGGACAGTGCTGTGGCGTAGGCGGCAAGTGCATCATCATCTTTCCTGGTCCGTGAGGCCTCATCACCGATTCGTTCCAGCGCAGTGACGCATTTATTCGTAAAGTCTGAGAGTAGTAATTGAGCACCCTTTTCTGATCAATGACGACGAAACCCACCAGAGAGCCAGTCCATGATAATGGACTCAGATTTCAGGTCGTCGTTTATGGACTTTGTGATGTCGAAGAGAGACTTTGCAGTATTAATGACATGGCCGTCTGCATACAGTTTTTCGCATTCATGTTTCTGTCGGTGTGCATGAATGACCTGTTGGGAATTGACAAGTCCGGCGCGGAGTTCTTGGACAGTTTTCTCGCGATTCACTTGAATATGGATAGCCGAAAAACGATGAGGCAAGTTTGAGTCGGAATCAACAAAGAACGCACCGGACGTGGAGTTCTCTACCGAAAGATCTGCACGCAGTGACTTGATGGTTTTATCCAGGGCATCTTCCTTCTGTTTGGCGTCGGCGAGCTGGGAACGGAGCTTGGCGATTGTAGTGTCGAATTGTTGGGTAATTCTATTGGCGTTCTGTCGAGAGTCGAAAAGCTCGATGCGGAGCTGTTGGATGGTTGTGTCGAGATTTTGTATCTCTTTGCCTTGAAGACTGATTGGGAAAGCTTGCGCCAGGATCGACAAAGAACGCACCATGTTTCTGTTGGGAATTGGCAAGATCGGAGCGGAGTTCTTGGACGGTTTTCTCGACATCCACTGATGAACGTTGATAGCCGAGAAAATGATTAGGTAAACTCAAGTCGGAATCAACAAAGAACGCACTGGACTTGGAGTTCTGTACCGAAATATCTGCACGCAGTGACTTGACAGTTTTATCCAGGGCATCTTCCTTCTGTTTGGCGTCAGCGAGCTGGGAACGGAGCCTGCCGATTGTATCCTTGAGGGCTGTTTCAGGGATTTGAAAGCCTGTGGTCCGTGTCTGTGGTGGTCAACAAATTGGGAATGCAATCCGAGGGTTCGAGATGCACCTACTTGATTGTTTGGAGTGGAAAGGACACTATGCAGGTCCCACAATGCGAGAGTTGAGTTTCCGGCGATCACAAGGTCGAAGTTTTGGGAGATGGCCATGGAGTTGACAGGATGAGGATGGTGAATGATGAAGCCGATTTGCTGATGGGTAGAAGTGTCCCAGAACGAAACCAATGAATTCGCGCTGGCTGCGATGAATGTGCCATCGCTTGAAAGGGAGATGCATGCGGGACTATCGTTACTGTGGATCGGCCATTTAGAGAGCGTCTTCCGAGAGGACACATCAACACAGTAGATGTTGCCATCGGAAGACAAGACAAAGAGTTGCTTGCTGTCGCTGGTCCAGGCGACAGACCGTGTAGAGATTTGAGTACGGCCAAGGCGTTTGCCATCCTGACTGTTGTAAATGTCAAGATACGATGACTCCCCACTCTCAGCGCCAATAGCGACGAGTAACCCATCGGGAGAAAACTTGACCGTGTGAAAGTCGGCGTTTCCCTTGCCCCACAGCCATTTGGCATTTGGGAGTGACGAGACACCGACAGTCTTGTCATCGAATGCAATCGCGATTTTCGTCCGGTCCGATGAAACGTCCACCGAGTTCACGCCTGAATTCCGATTGGATGTGAACCAGTCTAACCTTTCGCCATTTGTTGTATTCCAGATGACCACCTGGCCACTTTCCGTTCCAGCCACGATCCACTTTCCATCTTGTGAGTTCGCAATGCAGCGAATAGCACTCCCCATATCAGCCGGTGTCCGCACTTCTTTCCCATCTTCTACTCGCCAATGTCGAATTTTCCCATTGTTGTCACCGCTCAGCAATTGCTGTCCGTCGGCAAGGAGCGCGACAGACGATATCCTAGTTTGAACGACGATTTGCTTCCGTGGGATGACGCTCGAGGATTCGCTTTCATCTTAACTGCCTGTTAGTATTGCTCTTTGGTTACCTCCTTTCTCACCTGTTGCTTTGCCTTGCTGGCTGCTGCTTGGCGATGGTCGAGCTGAGCCTTTGCTTCTCGTCAGTATTACCCTTTCGATCGCCTCGCTCTCTCACCTGTTGCTTCCCTCCACTGACTGTTACTTGCAGATGGTCGGCCTAAGCCTTTGCCTCTCGTCAGCATTTCCGCTCCCATTCACTCACGTACTCACTATCCCTGTTCCACTGCTGGAGCCCATTGTGAAACATGGTGTTGGAACGGTAGAACGAAGAACGCGTGGCCGTTTCCTCGACACCTGGCCTGCACGTGTCTCCTTATCGGAATCTACCATGATCACATTATCACCTCATGTCCTGGGCTCGATGCCATCGTCTGAGCGAGCGAGAAACTGATTAGCAGACCAAACGAGGTGCGCAATGGTCCCACTGGCATGTTGGTTGGTGCCGATATCGATAGAAATCACGTAGCATATTGAAGCCCGACCTAGATCCCGTTACCACTGATCGGCTGCAAGTCAAGCAAAAGCATTTGAAGGATTTCCACTCTTTGATGAACAGGTTCTCAGTGTCATGATCACTATGTCTACATTAACATTACCAGTCTCCCATATGTTCAAAGCACTGTAGTGGAGTTACCGCACTGACTAGAATGTGTCACGCAATGTTGCATGGTGAAAGAGAATGCTCACGACAGGGCAAGGTAAAAACAACGGTATCTGATTAGTACAAGAAACGAAAGGTCAGAGTCGGCCACAAGAACTGTCAAAGAATGAGACTTGATCAACATCCTCGCTTGAACTTGTTGAATGGCTACAGCAGTCATAGCCACGATGAGTCTCACACGAATAAGCAGTAGGAGCACAATGGCTCACAATTACTCAGCGTCTTGACCTTCTTCTCCAATTGCTTGCGCGTATTCTTCCCCGCGATGCCTTCGACAGTCTGTAGCGCTGACGTGGTACCTCCCGGTATCCCGCCCCTTCCTAATCCGCTTGCGTGCTTTTTCCGTCCCCGCGCGTACTCGTCCCCGTGGCCGAAAGAATGCATAGGAGCGTGGTGGGAGCACGCCGACATGGGTTGGTATGCTCCCACGGGATGCCTGTGGCTAGGGGCGGTGTCCCAGCGTGGTGCGGGTGCGGTCGCGGCGGTGCCGCAGGTCGGGTCGATATATCCACGGGCGGCGCCAGAGATGGCCGTCTCTGCGTGTTCCCGGTGGAAAACGTAGACGTAACCGCCGCTGTTCCCAACGAGATCGCCGCGGCCTGCACAGCGGTCGACAGTGATGAATAGCTCGGAGGGGGACGCCTGCCGAGTGGAACCGCCGGCGGTCTGTTAATCCCTCCATCGCCGCTCGGTGATAGGGCTGCCACCTGTTTCTGCTGCTGTAGTTGCTGGGCCCACGGCGCCTGCACCCCCGGCTGCGCAGACGCGTCCTCTAGACTGTACGGCGGCGGCGCATCGCTCGGCACGTCCGTGTGGCTGCCCGATACCTGCCATTCTCCAAACGTCCTTGTGACTCCGACATCGACGTCGACCTGTCCTTGCCTTCGGGTCTCACTGGTACTCTCATAGTGTGGCCTGGTGCTCCAGTAGTCTTGCACCTCCTTAACGGGGAACGTATCGAGCAGCGTGCGTTCCCCATGGAGCGCCTCGGCCGCAAACCCAGCGATGCGCATATACCAGTCAGACAGGAGATCGTGTCCGTCAACGTCAAGCGCTATAAATCGATGCGAAGGGTGCACAGGTAGCTGAGATCCGTGAGACACGATAGGGATGAACACAGTCCCTTCTAGAGAGTCATCTGATCTGTCGCGTCAGATCAAAGTTGAGGGAGATACGCACTCGTCCCGCATCGCGCCATAGATCGAGCGCATGCCCGCACGGCGGCATTGTATATCTGTCGCCACAAAAACCGACCCCCATTTCGCCGTATATCATTCATGCTCCACTTGCCTTGCAAAAGATTGAATCACTGTACCAAACCACCATTAAACAAAGGACGGGGTTAAGGAGGAAGACATACGCTTCCTCCGGGAAATACGACGGAACATAATCAACCTTTCGTCCACCTTGTTCTTCGAGGCTCTTCAAGTACTCGCCACCCGCCTTGATGTGTTGTTTGGCACCCCATCGGTTGGCAGTGTCTTCCTCGTTTGCGTATCGTCCGATGGTCCATGGACTGACGGCATCAAAGCATTCGGTCTATACCCTGGATTGCAGTCCGTATCGGAGCTCCGGGGACACCTGCGATGAGATATACGTCTCCTAGGGTATATGAATGGAAAAACTCGGTGATCCCGCGTACGAGTTCAGGCGTGTGATTGCGCCCATTGAAGCCAAAGCCTACAACAGACGTGGGTGAGACGATGGACATGGACGTACGACCCAAAAAAACGCACCCCAGAGTGTGACGATGGCTCTGCCGTTCCCGCGTAGACAATTGGGGCTGTCGAGAATACGCTTGTCGGTAATGAGATGTGCCAAGTCTTGTTCTAGAATTGTCTGAATCTCGTCAGGCGATACGCCCGATACGTCAACTTACTCGTGACTCTAGGCTGCATCCCACGCCGTCGCCGTCCAACAATGTAACCATCATCGTGTATGTGAAGATCTGGCCTGCCGGGAACGTACTATCTGCAATGCAAATGCGGGTTGAAAAACAAGACAATCATGACTAAAGTACTTCGATCGTGTGGATATTGCTTATCAAGTCAGTCAACGGAACCCCATCGCGGATCTGAACCACGATCAAGCTATCGGCTGCGACTCGCTTGTATTCCACCCGCGACAACTTCTCGAACAAGAGCGCGCCAAATGCCTGTCTCAGACGAGCGACTAATCGAAGTGCGCACGTCGTCTTGTCGAGCCCAGCCGTACCACGCGAGTACTCTTGATCGAGTAGCGGTCGGATCCAAGGATGAACGAGGGAGTATTCGTTCTCCATATTCAGATCACTCGACGTCGTGACCTCGATGTCACCAAGGATGGCTGTCGTCGCATGATATACATGGAGGTTCGTTTTTGCATCCGGCCATGATGAGTGGACAAGTTTGGTGATGTGAAAAACAATGCAAGGAAGTCGCAGTCGACTAGAAGCCATGGTTGGCGACGGAAGCCCATTGAGCCGATCGTGTAGCGTCGTGGCGAGGGACACATCGGGTAGGGAGGAGCACAATCCTGCCACTGTCCTATCCAACTCGGCAGTCTCCATGCATGGAATGTGCGGCGGCACGAGTGGGTTGTAGACCGTCAGATCCAAGGGTAGACAGCTGTTGTATGTATTCGCAGTCCCGGTCCAGGCGAGGATTGTCGCATCACCCGATCCAGTGAGGACATGCTCCAATAGTCGGCCGACCGCACGGATACCCTCGCCATATATTACTGGAATAGATGCGTTGAGTATACCGAGCAGCGAATATGCAATGTCTTCCACGAGCGTCGTTTCGCGCGTCGAAGCCAGATACAGTTTCTCCCGCACTCGATCAAGTCCAGGTTGAAGTACAGCCACCTGCTCTGAAGATACTTGCGACACCTCCATTTCCCTCAGGATGATAGGAGACTCTTTGTGATTCTCGAGCGTCAATCCGAGATAGGGTTTCCAGTCTTCCGTGTAGAACAGGACTCTCTTGGCAGCCACGTATTCCTGGTAGGTCCACACTCTGCTATTCCAGATGCTCTCCCGAAGGCCATCGGGCTCCTCTGACAGCGAAGAGACACCAAGAAGGTGAATGATCGTGAGGGATGAACCACGATACCATGCGAACATGGCGACCAGCGACTGCTGGCGTACGTCATTGTCCGTTTTATCGATGCAGCATGTGTCGGTCCACGCCCACCGGAACCCGAGTTTACGCACGAGCGAGCAGAACGTTTGTAGCTTGATGTTTCCGCGTGACGCCTCTAGCGTGTAGACTGTGACATGCTCGACTTGTTGGAAAAGAGGCTCGCCGTGCTCCCACTTGTGTGAGAACATCACGTATCGGTAACACTCCTTCACCTCTCTCCATATCCAAGCATAATCCACTTCATTCGTCATTGACGACACGAGTTCATTAAAGATTGGAAGTTCCTCGAATGCCTTTATTTGCTGGGTCCTGTCGTTCAGGCGACCTGTTGTCGTGTCGATGAGAATGCGTGGCATGGGGGAGATGGTTGCGTCGATGATACGTCGAATGGTAGTTATCACTACGGCATACCGAGAACGCAGTTCTACAGGCCATATCAGTCAATGTGACCAAGGTGATACCCGTAAAATTACTCACCACGAACACGTATATCGGGAGACTCTTTGAGTTTCGATAGCATTGTATCATAGGCTGCAACCGCTTCCTCATGACGTTTCAACCCAAGTAACGCGGCATGTCTTTGTTCGTAGCCTAGATGAGATGATGGGTCCAGTTCGATCACCTGCAAGCCATGTCACTAATATGATCTGCGCCGTTGATACAAAGTATACCTCGTCGGCATCCTTCAGTGCATCTTTCCACCAATTCATCGTCACTCTTGCTTTACTTCGCTTGAACAGAATATCCACACGATTGAGTGGATCGAGTGACAATATGATTGAGTAGTTCTTGTCAGCTTCATTATAGTTCTGAGAGCCCAAAGCAGTGTCGGCAAGCTTTTCCAGCCTTTTTGCGCATCGCCGTTGAAAATCTGCATCGGATGCTGAGACAAGCCATCGCCAGTATTCCACCGTGACCACTGACCGAACACCCACTGCGCTCGCTCGCTACCGACATCAGTGGCTTGTGCGAACTCACTCTGCATCTGTCGAAAACATCCAATTGCTTCCGTAACTCGACCATCCGCTTCAAGAACGTCGCAGATCGCACGGTAGATGGCAAGTTTCGGAAGCTTGAACTGATGAAAAGGATATCAGCATTTATGATAAGGGTGCCACATAAGCTTACCTCGCGGGCACCATCCAGTATCTCGTTGGTCGATTCATGAAGCAACATTGTGCTTACCCACCTGTTTAAGAGAGTATTCGGACTGGATGGACGAAGGGACAGTGCTGTGGCGTAGGCGGCAAGTGCCTCATCATCTTTACTGGTCCGTAAGGCCTCATCTCCGATCCGCTCGAGCGCAGGGATGCATTTATTCGTAAAGTCTGAGTAGTAATTGAGCACCTTTTCTGGCCAATGACGACGAAACTCACCAGAGAGCCAGTCCATGATGATCGCATCAGATTTTATGTCGTCGTTTATGGACTTTGTGATGTCGAGAAGAGACTTTGCAGCATCAATGACATGGCCGTCTGCATACAGTTTTTCGCATTCATGTTTCTGTCGGTGTGCACGAATGACCTGATGGGAATTGACAAGTTCTGCGTGGAGTTCTTGGACGGTTTTCTCGAGATCCGCTGATGAACGTGGACAGCCGGAAAAATGAGTGGGCAAGCTCGGGTCGGAATCGACAAAAAACGCACTGGGCTTGGAGTTCTGTACCGCAAGATCTGCACGTAATGACTTGATGGTCTTCTTCAGACCGTCTTCCATCTGTTTGGCTGCTCGTTGTGTCCCAACGAGCTGGATATGGAGCGCGTCGATTGTCGCTTTGAGGTGCGTTTCGGTCCTTTTGAGGGGGACTTTGGACTATCTCCGTTAAATAGAGGGAGAGGATAGTATTGAAGATCCACGTACTTGATTATCAATGTATGGAGTGGAAAGGACACTATGCAGATCCCATGGGGTGATTTTTGAGCTTCCACCAATCAGAAGGTCGAAGTTTGATGAGATGGCCATGCAGTCAACAGGACCAGGATGGTGAATGACGAACCCAATTTGCTCGTGCGTAGAAGTGTCCCAGAACGAAACTGATGAATTCGCGCTGGCTGCGATGAATGTGCCGTTACTTGACAAGGAGATGCATGTGGGACTACTGTTACTGTGGATCGGCCATTTCAAAGAGAGCGTGTCCCATGAGGACACATCGACACAATGGATGTTGCCATGCGAAGACAAGGCAAAGAGTTGGGTATTGTCCCAGGCCCAGGCGACGGACCGAGTGGAGATTCGAATGCTGCCAAGGCATTTGCCATCCTGACTGTTCAAGATGTAAAGAAATGATGACTTCCTACCCTCAGCGCCAATGGCGATGAGGAACCCATCTGGTGAAAACTTGACCGTGTAAAAGTCTTCGTCCTCCCTGCCCCATAGCCATTTACCATGTAAACGCGACCAGACACCGACAACCTTGTCATCCAATGCAATCACAATTTTCGTCCCGTCCGATGAAATATCGACCGCGTTCACACTTTTCTTGTGTGTGAACTCGTTCACTTTTTCCCGACTCTCTGCATCCCACAGGATCACTCGGCCACTTTCCGTCCCAGCAATGATCCACTTTCCATTGTGAGAGGCCGCAATGCAGCGAAGAGCACTCCCTATATCAGTCGGTGTTCCCATTTCTTCCCCGTCTTCCGCTCGCCAACGTCGAATCTTCCCATTGTTATCACCGCTCAGAAATTGCTGCCCGCCGGCAAGGAGCGCGACAAACAATATCTTGGTTTGAACGAAGATTTCGATCGGCTTTCGCTGGATGACGCTCGACTCGGATTCGCTTTCATCTTAACTCCTTGTCACTATTGCCCTTTGGTTACCTCTCTTTTCTCACCTTCAATTCCTGTTGCTTCGCTTTGCTGGCCGTTACTCGAAGACGGTCGAGCTGAGCCTTTGCTTTTCGTCAGTATGTCCCCTCAGTCATTGACACACGTACTTACTATCCCTGCCCCGCAGGAGCCCTTTGCGAAACATAGTTGCCTAGGTGTTGGAACGGTAAAAAGAACGCATGCTGTTGCCTCCACACGTTGTATCCACATATTGCCTTATCGGAACGTATCACGCTCCGCACAATCACCTCGTGTTCTGCGCACGGACCCTGACCGTTTCTTGGAGAAGATGATGCGTCAAGTTGACAGGGACAAGCAGCATCGACCAAATGGGTGCGTAACAGTCCAAAACATTGATCTTGACACTCATTTCGCTTGGTTCACATTTATCCATGTCTGCCATACTTTTCTTCAGCCCCTTGAGCGTATCTAGCCAGCTCTACAAATATGCCTAGCATGTTTGTTGCTTAGTTTATTACCAAAGAAAAACAGAATCTCGTTATAACGCTTGGACCTCGTGGCTGCAGCACCCATTCTTAAGTTTTAACAACGCTCGAACGCAATGCATTCCAGGCCGCCATCAGTAAAAGGGATCAGATCGATCAACCCTTAGTGACGCTTAGCGGCCATACTTGCAACATGTGTCATCACGGTCAACAATTCTTGTGCCAACTTTCCGAATGGTCTGAGTGTGCTGTTACCGCTAAACGTATTCCGACGATTCCTTTGCGAGCCACAAAATTTGGACGAGAAAATTGGCCGGAAGATCCTTTTGGGTACGGCGACTCGGACGGATTGCCGCTCGTTGCAACAGGCACATGGTTGCCAGATACTTGTAACGATGCCTGAGATGAATGGCAAGCAGAGTCAGCGACCTCCATCGCATGCGATGACCGCGATCCAGTGTTTGGCGACCAAGGACCACTGCCTCGCTAATGTGGTCCGTCCCGTTCCCTTGCTGAAACTTCGCGAACACGGACTCCGTTCGTGGAAGTATCTTATTGAGAAACAGTCGCCTCCCCAATGGAGTCCGTCCTGTCCTAAGTTTTCTCGTGCTTGGTCCAACGAGAATGTCATTTGAGCCAGCAGATTTGAGATCTTGTAATCGGTACTTCTTCTTGCTGGGACTCCATCTACTTGACATCGTGGGGAATTGGGAGACGACGCGGCAATGCGTGCCGAGAGTTTCCAGCTTCAAACTCCGAACGCCTCTAATCTATCGTACTCCTTCTCAGAAGGTACACAGACATGCCTTGGTCTGAAGCCGTCACAGAACAGTTCTCACTTGTTGACCGCTTCACCACAGAGGACAGCGACTGGTATGGGCCCTTCAACACCCTTCTGTTTGAGCTCTTCCCCCCTTCGGAGCACTACCAAATAACACCCCGATCTCAGGACTTCACTGTCCATTTCATCATCCGCAAAAGACGTGTGCCGATCTTCTTCGTCGTGCTCAAACCGTATGGTTCTCTCAAGAACCTCTCCGCCAGAGCCCTCGCCGACGATCAGATGCGTGACCGTTTCCGTGAATTCTCGTCTGACTTCCTCCCTACACCAAAGCTTGTTGGCATCAGCTCCTTCGGAACCCAATTCTGTGTTTACACTCTCACCACCAAGACTCGGGCCCTCCAACCGAAGCTCATTATGGCGGATGTCGACGTCGTCAACGACATCGCTCCGGAGGACAGATGGGCTTTTGATGTCCTGAACGACGAAGGAGAAGCAAAGCTGAGAGAAGTGGTGACCGCGGTCAAGGCCATGGCGGCGAATTTGTAGGTCTTTTAAGAACGAGAGTCGGAAATTGTGACACTTGCAGATATTTATCACACCTCGAATCAAGCCTCGAATTGTAAGTAACAGTATCATTCAATGACATCCATAAATGGGTTTTGTAACAAGTCTAGCCCTACAACCTGCCCCAAGATGCCATCGGACGCGAATCTTGTTGCCGAAGACTTTTGACTCTTTCACTCAATGAACTCGCCAATGGATGCGCCATCGCGACGGTGTCACTTATCGTCTGCTGTACTAGTGCTCCAGGGCATATTCCCCACAGAACATTCTCGGGCGCCTTTCGCGATCGACCGCCAGCCAACTGCGAGAGTGCAGGCGAAAATCGATTGATTTTTTTTCGTTCCAACACTACTAATGTAGCGGGAATACTTCTCCGTAATCCATAGCCTCACGCTTAGCAGCCCATCTCGATGCCGTTGTAAGGACCGTCGTGACCGCTGGGATCGCCGTCCCAGGTTTCGGGAACGTTGCCGACGATGTACTGCGCGCTCAGCTTGTCTTGGCCTGTTCCGATTCGACGTGTGTTAGTCACCCTCGAAAATCCGAGCACAAAGGGAAAAAAAAGCATGAACGACTTACCAGGGCACGCTGCCCACTCGCCAGAGTCCTCAATGTGCGCCTCTCCCGAGGGGTGAACGAAGCCCAAGATCATACCAGGGCAGATCGGAATTGGGTCCTCCTCGTTGTTGATGTGGGTCAAGTGCAAATTGGCGTCTACGTAGTTGGCGAACGCCTGGTTTCCAACACGAGGAAGACCGTAGCCGATTGTCTGCAAGGTTGCTACAATAGCTGCCGGTGAACTTAACCGTCTACAGCCCACGCGTGCGTTTGCCTTCGTCATTGACCGCGACCCCAGGTTACGACAAAGGCATCATGTTCATCTTGTCGTGCCATACTAGTCACCACGTCTCGCGTCTTGGATCCAGGCCGCTGTGCTGCGCGACGCTAGGGAAGGTCCCCGTGTGCAGTGCAGCACACGTGAGCACAGGTCCATATGCATGGCTATGGGCACGCTGGGTGCGGGTAGGATCGTCGCAGTAATTTCGTTTTTGTGCGAGATTCTGCGTGACTGAATTTTTTTGTGAAGTCGATGCTGCCATTAAGTGATACCACAAGACGTTGAGGCAGCCGCAAACTTTTGCCGTCAGCACAAAATATTTGCTATCGCTGACCCAGGCAAGGGACTTGGCACGAACTTTGAACTCGAGGCCATTGCAACTGTCGTAAATGCGAGGGAGGCGGTCGTACCAAGTCTTGGGGTGCCCACTGATAGCGAGGAGGCGGCCGTCGAGTGCAAACTTGGGTTGGTTGGAGTTGGATCCCATCGCAGTTTTCGTCCCATCCGGTGGCACGTCCAGCACATAAATTCGTGTCCCCTTCAATGTGTAGTTCAAACTCGTGGTTCTCTACATCCCACGCCGTGTGCACGGTCCCAGCTACGGTCTTGTGAGACCACGATACTATTACTTGCCACATCTGCATCTGTTGGTTCCCTCACCCCTTTCCCATCTTTCACGCGCCAACGTCGAATCTTGCAGTCCTTGAAGCCGGCTACGATGTGCTCCGACTGCATCATCATACATCTGTGTTTCAGTATCGCTTGACTCTATTTCTGTCACTCACAGCGCACTCCAGGCGGCTGTAGGCTAATCAATTGGTGCTTGGGCTTGATGGACGCAATGTCGCTAGGGATAGGTTGCTCAGCGGAATGCAATCGAGGACGACAGCAACGACAAAGACGCGAGATAGAAGTGTCAGGGGAACGATGAACTTACCAACTAACAAGTTGTACGGCCACGGAATGACGACGACGAGCAGGATTATGCATCAAGAACACGGTAACTGTACCAAACAATGTAATCATCATATGTATGTGAAGATCTCGAAAACATAGATCTGTGATAGCATCTGGCCTGCCGGGAACGTACGATCTGTGATGCAAATGTGGGTTGAAAAACAAGACAATCATGACTGAAAGTCCATGAGACTAAAGAACTTCGATCGTGCGGATATTGTTTATCAGGTTGGTCAATGAAACCTCTTCGCGGAATTGAACCATGATCAAGCTATCCGCTGCGACTCGCTTATATTCTGTGCGCGATACCTGTTCGAACAAGAGCGCTCCAAATGGTTGCTGTAAACGCGCGATCAACCGGAGCGCTTGCGTCGTCAAGTCAAGCTCAGTGCTGCCACGATTGAATTCTTGGTCGAGCAAAGGACGGATCCACGGATGAACAAGGCAAAGTCCTTTCATCGTGGCCAAGTTGCTTGCTGTCTTGATCTCTGTGTCGCCAAACAAGTCCGTCGTCGCACGATATATTTGTGCATGCAGTCCTGGCGTGCTGACCTTAGTGACGTGGGAAACAACGCCTGGGAGTCGAAGTCGACTAGAAGCAACAGTGGGGGATGGGAGTTTGTTCAATTCATCATATAGCGCGGTTGTGAGAGAGTGGTCAAGAATGGATGAGCGTAATGCTGTCACTGTGCGATCCAACTCGGCAGTTTCCATGTGCGGAATATGAGGTGGTACAAGTGGGTTGTAGACTGTCAGATTCAAGGGTAGACAACTGTTGTATTCATTCGCGGTCCCGGTCCAAGCGAGGATTGTGGCATCACCCGATCCAGTGAGGACGTGCTCCAATAGTCGGCCAACCGCACGGGTACCCTCCCCATATATGACCGGAATAGGTGCATTGAGTATACCGAGCAGCGAATATGCAATGTCTTCCACGAGTGTCGTTTCGCGCGTCGAAGCCAGATACAGTTTCTCCCGCACTCTACCAAGTCCAGGTTGAAGTACAGCCACCTGCTCTGAAGATACTTGTGACATCTCCATTTCCCTCAGGACGATAGGCGACTCTTTGTGATTCTCGAGCGTCAATCCGAGGTAGGGTTTCCAGTCTTCTGTGTAGAAAAGGACCCTCTGCGCAGCGACATATTCCTGGTATGTCCACACTCGCTGATTCCAGGTGCTCCGTTGGACACCATCGGG
>JBBPRM010000633.1:0-14286 GCA_038092995.1 Xerocomus minutiporus | reverse complement strand
TCATGCCCGTTCCACCTTCACTATTCGCTTTACTCTTTATGACCTCTGATCCATTATGTACTTCATTTTCGAACTCTCACACTTCCCTTGTAGTACTCGTATCCATCTTCCATTGTCACTTTGTTATCGAATATCACATGAAACCGTTAAAAGCTCATTCCTCCATCAACTTCTTCATCCGTCCTTCCATTTTTTTCACCACTGTTCGTTCACACTGAATCATGTATTATTACAATGGGGGTATTTAATCGCCAAATTCACTGCTTTAGCTTCAAGTTTATGATGGTAAACAAGGTTTCTGCCGGCATCGCGCGGCGCTCATCTAGTTAATAACCATGTTAATATTAACCAGTTATTAACCGGTTAATAACTGGTTAATAACTCGGGGGTCTGGGCTGCATCAACAGGTGGTTATTAACCATCACGTGATCTCGGCACGTGACCCGCCCGCGCGGCGCTCAGCTTCTCTCTTCGTCAACATTCCTCCATACTATATTAATGTAGATCCTGCCCAGAACATAGCTGGTATCCATCCCAAGGACCCCAAATGGCTGCCATGAAATTTTTACTTGCTCCCATCGTTCACCATGCTCCTGACAGACACAGACCAGCCATCCATCGTGCTCGAAGATCCACTGATAACGATGGAAGGCGACGAGATGCCTGCGGTGTCGAGCGCAGATACAAGGTCCAGAATACGTACTTCTGTGCACGGTTACGCGCTACGTATGTGGATCAAGCCACTTACTCTCAAACCCAATCAGTCATACAAAGCGCTGGTACACTTCTTGTTGACGCTCCACATACAATATGTTTTCTATCTCACGTCCGTGGCAACCACTGGACCGGTTTTGCCATTGATTCGGTCAACCTTTGCATCTACTACGATTCAATGCAAGTCCCTGTCCCTGATGACCTCAAGACAGCCCGCCACCAAATGAAAAGTGCCCGAAATCATTACTCAGCCATAAAACCGAAGGGAGCTATTTGATTGTAGATGATGTGGATGGAGTAGAGGAACTTGGTGAGGACGACATGGAGACGTGGCTTGATGACACACACATCCAGGAGCCAGCGCAGGATACATGCTTCGACATGGAGCATGATGACATTGATTTACGAGTGGACGTTCAGAAAGGGCACCAGCTGTCGCAGAAAAAGAGGTGGAGGAAGGTTTAGCGTATAATAGCCGATGCAGGAGATGATGACGCTTTGGGATTGGTAGACTAGTGCGCGGCCAGAAAAAATGGATCACGTGATTAAAGATATCACGTGACCACAGTTATTAACGGTTATTAACCGCTTGTTAATAATCCCTCCGACGAGGGGGGTTATTAACTGGTTATTAACACCCCTCTGAGTTTTCGACCGTACCCTAGTTCTCTCCTTGAACGAGTGGGATGAATCACGATACAGACCTCGAAAGGTAAAGTCTACTGTCGCGGACAGTTCTAGCGAATTGACAAACATGTTCAAGGGCAGTCGCTCTGAGCTTGATGGACGCGCACGCGAGTTCACTTCGTGCAGGTGGCGCCGAACGCCAGGGGGATGGTTCAGATGAAGATCAACAATTTCAGAAAGATCTCCAGTGTGCTATTGAAGCCTCCAAGGTTCAGTCGCAGGAACGTCACAATGCGATCGTTGGTCAAACTACCAAGGGCGGTACATCCACCATGTCGGGTTCTGCGACATTTTTATCCGAACGTGCACAACTCGAGCAAGAGAGATTAGCACGACTCAAACGCCAACGTGGCGAAAGTAATGATCACGAAAGTGCCAAGGGCTGGTCTCAACAACCACCTGTTAAGCGGCCGCATCTATCGTCTGCTGAACCAACTAATCGCAGAGTATCCCAACTCCAGTCTACACCCTCCATTTCGAGTACCTCATCAAGCTCAAGCATACACGGGAGGGTTGACTCAAACTCCACTGGTACACGGACAGTTCCTGTCATCGACCAGCTCTTCTGGGATGGGGAACTCAGACCAACTGCAAATAAACATTCACAACCGAGAGAAGATGGCAAGGCGACTTTTAGACTGTCTGAAGTACTAGGTCCCGTGCGTTGCCCACGACATACACCGTTTCCAGCACAATACTAACTGTTTCGCGTTCAGAAAACTGATATCTCATTCGCCATAATATCCTCCTACTCGACGTCTGCGTCCTGGATCTATGAATTTTTTGATCCAAGGACACCCGTGATTCTTGTTAGTCAGCCTGATCTATCTGGCAAGGCTGCTATCAAGAACGTTCTTCCCAATTGGACAATGACCGTCCCATTCCTAAGATATGGACGAGGTTGCCAACACATGAAAGTGTGTGCTGTGATCATTCTGGTTCTCTGTGCTCAAAAGATTCACGCTATTCCTCCAGTTTATGCTGGTAAGCCATATTTTCTATGTGGTGGAGCTCTCGTGATCTCTTCCATAAGATCTTTTACAAAACCGGCCGTCTTCGGGTAGTTATATCCACTGCCAACCTGGTAGACTATGATTGGCGTGATATTGAAAATGTGGGTCCTTCCGCTTTCTTGGGATTTGTACTGTGCCAACAAGATTCAACAGGCTGTTTGGCTGCAAGATGTTCCCCCACGCACGGTGTCTATACCCCATGAGCGGAAATTTGTGGATGACTTCCCTTTCATTATGCAGAAGGTCCTCCATGCAGTGAATGTACATCCAGCACTAGCGAACATGCTAGCTCATGATGTTTGTACAACTTCCTACCCCCGACCCTGCACTGATTCCGCCCTTAGCATCCTAATCTCCCCATTCGTGCCATTGAGGATATTCGCTCGAAATGGGATTTCTCTAAAGTTATAGTTAAACTTATCCCATCCATCGCAGGGAAACATGAAGGGTGGCCAACGCTCATCCAGACAGGTCATATACGCCTCATGAAAGCTGTGCGTGACCTTGGCTTGCGAACCGGGACAGGAAAGGCCGCAAAGGAGTTGGTCCTTGAGTGTCAGGTAGAGTCTTCAATCGGAACGTACCATCAACTGTGAACGTTGGCTGAGTGTGTGGAGAGTAGGGTTCTAGTATCGGCACCTACTCCACGCAGTGGCTCAACGAGTTTCATTGGTCTGCGCGCGGTGAATCCGCGGAAGACTGGCTCGACGAACCCAAGACCCGCCGATCCAAGCTCTCGTGGCCTCCTGTAAAGATCATATTTCCAAGCTTGAAAACTGTCCGAGCCAGCGTTTTGGGTGAACCTGTGCGCACCACCCGTTCTTGCAGTTCAGCTTGAAATTTACTACTGAGCAGGGAGGAGGAACCATGTTCTGTCGACCGAACCAATGGAAAGCAGCGAAGTTTCCCAGAGAGCTGTTTCATGATTCAAATAGCGCGGGCGGACGCGTCTTGATGCACACCAAGGTATGGTCTAGTTTCAGACGTATATTTTCAATATGGCAAAATCCTATAGATGATCATTGCAACCTTCGGTCGAACTTCTCCGTTCGCCGGCACGTCAAAGTCTGCTGTAGAAGCTAAATCCACGCGTTCGATCAGTTCAGACAAGGGCAAATCCAAGGTCATCGTGATCTCTGACAGCGAAACCGAGTCAGAAAGTGATGTAGAGGAGCATCCTCTACGATCGCAGAGGGAGCCCATAGGGTGGGCATATGTAGGCTCTCACAATTTCACACCTTCTGCATGGGGAACGCTATCTGGTTCTGCTTTCAACCCTGTGTTGAACGTAGGTTTCTTGCTACCCTTGAATGACATTCCCCCAATTGACTTGAGACCCGCTTCGACCGCCACTTGGACGAAATAGGTTGTCAATTACGAACTCGGCAT
This sequence comes from Xerocomus minutiporus, assembly GCA_038092995.1. Classification (NCBI taxonomy): domain Eukaryota; kingdom Fungi; phylum Basidiomycota; class Agaricomycetes; order Boletales; family Boletaceae; genus Xerocomus; species Xerocomus minutiporus. The sequence continues at coordinate 10,483 of JBBPRM010000633.1, read as the reverse complement.
TGTCTTTCCGCTTCATGAAGAGGACGTGGAACGGGTGTCGTGCTTTAAACGACCCCCTAGGAAATATGTGCGTGGGGAGGACAGAGCATGGGTAAGTTCTTATTTTATCCAGCCTTCTTTGCCTAACATCACCAGATTCAAGACGAGTCACCGGCATTTAGTGGAAGTTAGACGATCTATGAGCCAGCATAGAAAACCCTCCACCTTTTCCCGTAGACCCCCAGTACCAATTATGTTCGACATGCTCAGTGCCTGTTTGCAAAATGGAGACAAAAGGGGGTCCCAGTTGAGAACAGAGAACAATCGTAGCGGGTGAGGGATACACAGAGAATACCTGATGTGGTTGAATTTATGGTGTCAGTTGACGAAGGAATCAGGCCCTCCGAAGTTGACAACTACGCACCCTCCCGACCCCGTCTTCATAGATGTTGGAATACCCTGCGCACTCCCAAACGAAGATCGTCTAGCCATGGAGACCTGTTGATTTGAATTCAATGCCGAGTGTTTAAGGCACTCAACCTAGTGCAACTCCGAAGATGTCGAGTCACCAGGCGTGTTAGATTGTTAGCACACCCGACCCAATGACTGACAACGAAACTTGCATTCCATGAACGAGATTCTGAATCGTATCCCTTGCTTGATCTCAAAGGGTATGCCAGCAGATGCTATGGCACATACGGTCGGACAGCTGGTGTTGACCAGCACCAACAACTGAGTTCAGCTCCTGCCTGTTTTCTATAGCGAAGTAGAAAGTATAACAAGTTACCGCGATGGAGGTGATTAATGATATGAAGCCTTTACTGTTTATCTTCGGCCAAACCCGAGTACTATCATCATCTTTTCTTCTCGACCATGTCTGTAGTCGACTCTGCACCAGCTGATGATGTTCCCGTCTCTCCAATCCCGACATCTGCCGACGCTGCGACGCACGACGACGAGGCTCTCGTTGCCGCTCGCAAACAAGGTGCCCACATAATCGCTCTTTTCTTGTTCTCTACTCAATCGGACCGTCTTTCTCTGGTAGTCGAGTTCTACTTTGCAGACGCCAACCTTCCTTATGACAAGTACGCCCCAATATCGCCTTTTCTCTCTCTTTCCATATTAACTTGCCAAGATTCATGTGGACGCTCCATACCGCAGATGCCAATCATTGGGTTCCCATCAAAACAGTCTCTTCATTCAAACGCATGAGGGATTATTCTGCCCAAGGCCACGACTTTATCCTGCGCGCACTCAAAACAAGCACAGAGCTCGAGGTTGATGACGCAGGGGAGCATGTCCGGCGTGTGACTGAAGTACAGAAACCGAAAGATCAGTTTGAGCGGAGCGTGTATGCTGTACGTGTTTTCTTCTCTGGATCCGTTTTTCCCGAGAGCAACAACTCATATATTTGATGCCGTAGAAAGGGTTTGGAAAGGAGGAATCGGGTCTACAACAGAAACTGGAGGCGTTTTTTGAAAAGTATGGCAAGCTGAACGCGGTGAGGATGCGTCGCGTGGACGGGAAAAAAGAGTTCAAGGTGTGCTCCATCTTTGCAGCCGCTGTAGTTTACGACCTTCGTTTATCTAATGTTCATAGGGTTCCGTGTTCGTGGAATTTGCTGATATGGCTGGTGCAGACGCTTTCTTGAACGCGGATCCGAAACCTTTGTGGAACGACGAGGAGTTGCTGATCATGTCCAAGTGCGTGTTACCATATTCTGGCTGTTTATGCTGTCTTTACTATTTGGTTCACCGTAGGGAGGCTTATTGTGACATGAAAATCAAGGAGAAAGGTCTCACAGGGAAGGCTGCAGATCTTCGCAAAGATAGCATGTCCAGGAAAGGTTTCAACGCATTCCGAGAACCAGAAAGCCCTTCCAAGAACGGTAAAACGAAAGAGAGACCAGAAGTGTTTCTCGAATTCATGGGAACCAAGATACGCGTGTACGATGATAATGAAGAGGGTATTGGTTATGTCAAGACAGAGGACATCCCATTTGTTGGAGGCGCCACGCTGAAATTCACCGGATGTGGTGGGGATGCAAACTTTACAGAGATGAAGGTACGCGTCTCGATCTCATTCCAGAACACGAATATCTCATTTGACATCTTTTATTCAGGCGCCTCTCCGTGAACGCTTTGCACGTGTTCCGTATATCCAATTCTCGAAAGGCGACGACTTTGGGCTCGTCGGATTTGAGAAAGCTCTCAAGGAAGACGAAATAGAGTATGTCAAGGAAAATCTCAAAACAGTCAATTCGAAAGAAGTTGCATGGACCGTTCCAGATGGTACGTGTACAGCAGACCTTCGTCCTTATTTGACTGCGAGAACTGAACCGAAACTTGTTTTTCGTTCACAGAGGAAGAGGAAAAGCAATTCCAGATTGACCGTGCCAATTTTGCGGCGAAATCGGTGTTGTCGCGATCGCAGATGCGGAAAGGCGGTTCAGGGCGAGGTGGACGGGGCGGACGGGGTGGCCGGGGTGGCCGTGGTGGACGACATGGTGGAGGTGATCGCGACAAAAACAAGCACAGGGTTAACGATGCGCCTAAACTGGTTACTCCGAGCGAGTCTCAAACGGGCGAGAAGCGCAAGCGTGCTATTGAACCGGATGGTGGACCTAACATGGGTATACGCGGGGAAGGCGTGCCCACGATTGCGACATCCAAAAAGGTTAAGGAAGATGCGTCGTCGTAGTTGGGCGAGGAAGAGATTCCGGGGATAAAAAGGGAAGATTTTTCACTGTATCTTTAGTGATTGCGCCTGAAACTAACGAGCTTGGAATCAATTGGCCTTGCATGTTGTCTGGGTCAGCAAGATTGTCGAATTCAAAGACATGATGACTAGCTCGTATTATGGATCAGTGAGATCTGAGCGGAGGTCTTGTCGACGACAAAGGCCCAGAGCTGAGAATTAGCTAGAACGGCCGATCCGACATCGATAACCGGGATATGACTGTTGTGTGATTCGGATTTTGATACCAGCGTCCTTGAAGATGTCGTCTCTCCGCTACGGTGGTCCTTCTCCCTTTTACAAAGAGCTCGCAGAGATACCCGTCCCAACATCTGCCCAGTTCATCAACACTTCCAGTACATCTGGCGTTTCAGGTCAGCAAGGTCATCGGATAATAGATTGTCAACCTTTGTCTTACTCTTCGTGCCAGTCATCCGTACCTCTTATTCAATTCGCGACCATAATCGAAACGTGAAGCGATCTGTCACGAAAACATTCACCCTAGGTGGCCCTGGGTCAGCGATTTCACCAGTGATATCCTCGACGATCAGTCACGATTCAACGGAGATCGTCGCTTCACTTTTTGCACCGTCAGAGAAGCGTCACGCATTTCTCAGAGAGTCATCCGACGCCAACGGTACAAAGAAACGCTATGTAGAGGTCTGGTCGGGTACTCAGCTCGAGGCGTCATTGGAGGTCACGAAGCAACATGGGCAGTTCCACACAGATGGTAAACTGTTGCATGGAATGTCCCTTCAAGTACTCATCACCTTCACCTCTCATAGATTACTTCAAATCCTTCTCTTTCACTCCATCTGAAACTGCTTTAGTGTATACCGCTGAAGCTAATCCAGAAACTACAGAGAAACAGGAAGATGATCCATATCCAAAGTTCCGCTTCATTCCTCACTTTGGCGAACAGTTGTACAATAGAAAACGACCCACTCTCTTCGTATTCCGCTGGAAATCCCCGAACGCGTTGTCGCGCACTGGCAATCCGTCCATTACAGCGCTGTCACTAGACCAACCTCCCAGCATCCCAGTCCTATTTGGCCAGGCGATTTTTGTTAGCGAATCACGCCTCTATGCCACTGGATACGAACAAACTGGTGATGGAAAGTTGTTGGGTGTTAAAGGATGCTTCAATCGACCGACCAGTATATGGGAAATCACACTTCCCAGCGACAGTCTAGAAGCAACTACCACCACGACGTGCAGGTCTCTCAAAGTCGAGACCCCTGGACGTTCCTCTCGTTCACCGCGTATTCTCCTCGACCAAAAACGCATCCCGACAACTCTGTTTTGGCTATCCAATCCCGTGGGCGGTGCACATGCATCCACAGTAACCCTTCATGCTCGCGATTTGAAGGGAACTGCAGGAGATAGGGTCCTTGTAGACGCAGTGCATGATCCCTCGACCGACGCATTTCCAGGTTTATACACCGAGTGCAACTTGGCAGATTCCCCATTCCTCAGACTCGGAGATAGGACATATTTGTTGGTACAATCCCTTTGGCACGCTCGTCCGACTTTGATTTTGATTGACACGGAAACTGGCACGGTCATCGATTCGACACCTGTCCTGAAAGGCCAAGCATTGCATAGCTGGAACTTACTCGGAACTGATGGAGCGCACTCGGTGATATGTTCGCGGAGCACCCCAACCTCTCCACCCGAAACCATTCTTTTAACATTGAAGCAAGACAGATCCGTAGAAAATGTTCAGGTACTCGATAAACCGGCTATTTCTCCAAAACGTGCGTATGGCAGATTGAAGGAAGAGTTGTCATCTCTGATTCATGTTGCAGTTCAGGAAGCCATCGATCGCCTTGATGCCAGTGTCATACCCATTCCAAATAGATATCCTGTAGAAACGATCGTCATTCGATCGAAAGAGTTGGTGCGAGAACAGAAACCTGTTTGCTTGACAATTCCACATGGAGGACCACATGCGTCAAGTATGACATCCTTCACGCCAGGTGTTCTCGCATATGCCCTTGAAGGATGTGAGTCGACCATCCTACCAATGCGTCTCTTGTGATTGAACGACAATATCTCCAGATACCATTTCGTTGCCGAATTACACTGGGTCCACGGGTTATGGAGAGAAATATGTCCAAAAGCTTCTTGGGAAGTGTGGCACACTCGACGTGGCGGATTGTATAGCTACAGTCCAAGAACTTATCAATCTCGGATTGTCCGAGAAGGGAAGACAAGTCATTCATGGTGGAAGCCACGGGGGCTTTCTCACTGCACACCGTAAGTCGCATCTCCACGTTCCTTCTACCAGGAGCGGAACTAACCAAGCTCATTGGTGCAAAATTGACAGTCGTCGGCCAGCACCCTGACGTGTTCAGCGCGGCTGCCCTACGCAACCCCGTCATCTCGGCCGGGGAGCTCTGCACATCCGACATCTCCGACTGGGCCTTCCGCGAGTTCGGGCTCGCCTTCGAGCCTGGTACGCATGTTACTCCAGAGAGTTTCTCCGTGTTCTATGCGGCTTCGCCGATCGCACATGTGGAGCGCGTGAAGACGCCAGTGTTGGTATTGCTGGGCGAGGACGATTTGCGGGTGCCGCCGACTCAGGGAAAAGGGTATTATCATGCATTGAAGGGTAGAGGGCGTGTGGCGGAGATGTTGGTTTTCCCAAAGGAAACACATCCGATCGACGGCGTGGAGGCTGCAAGGGTTGTGTTCGAGTCTGGGCGGGACTGGTTTCGCGCGTTTACGTAGGGAAAACGATATTAGTGGGGGTCAGAGTGAAGCGATGTAGGAGTAATTGCCACAGAAGTACCGAGTGTCACCTGATCACTTTGGGTGGAACTGGACATCAGATTTGTTACGTCGCAAGCACGATCTTATTGTAAGATGGCATTGCAATAAGATCCTCGTCACCTCAAAGTCGACTCTTCACCGCGCTCGCTATCCGCCTCCCGTCCGCCAACATCGGTGCGAGGCTCTCCTACCAACGGACTCAACAAACAGCACAAACCACGGTCGCAAGAGACTTACTTGGTATCCAGGAGTGGTCCTTGTCTGATTCAGCGGCTCAAGTTGAGCACACCTCCACAGTTGTTCGTAGACAAGTCCGTTGGACACACCGAGCGCGCTGGGTGAAAAAAGTGGTCAAGGCGTCTTCATTCCTTCTCAGTAATAGACCCCAAACGAACCTGTCGAGCGTCCAGTCGGAAAAGGAGAACGCGTCGGTGAACCCAATTGCATTCGGAAGCACACGCAGACAGACGGCGTCAATGGCGGCACGGAGGTCGCGGGTCGGATCCAACTGGTCAGGACAATGTGCCAACAACCCAAACTCGAAAAGATCAACCAGGGCCTCCTCCGTCACGGTAAGTAGATACTGAAAATGTAAACATAATTGAGTGGTGTTGTCAGGGCATACCTTTGATAAAAGGGAAGTCATGAATGAAACATACTAATAGATAGAGATCGCTGAGGGCGCGGGCCTCGTTCTGTGGCAGCTGGGTCAGATCAGACATCATATGACCAACTTGAGCCGCCACGAACGCCTCGGTGACTGCTTTTGAGAGCCTGCGATGGATTCCGGGGTCTGGACGATTCAAGTTTTGTGCGGCCCTCTGGACTGCGAGTGCAGCACGCCATTCTAGGATGTGAATGATCGCTGCATGGTCTTGCCACGTCGTTGTGTTGATCACTGGCCGACACGATTTCCCTCCACCGAGAAGGCGCAAGTAATGTGAATGCAAACCCAAAGGATGGCCTGAACTCGAAACCAAGAGGTTGTGTGATTTGAGAGCCGCACGGACGACTTGCCCATCCAGCACAAAATTGTCCCCTTCATAGCTAGTAAACAGTGAGCATTACGACTGCATTAGTCAAATAGAACATACGTTGCAGCCGGAAGATAGTCTGCATATAGGCGTCCGATTCCAGCAAATGCGCTGTATCCATGTCCACCCATGGCGCGGCGTGCATTCTCAAGATCATTGATAGTCTCAGTAGAAACTAGGACCTTCAAGCCACAAAGAATAGCATGAATTTCAGAAAGGTATCCCAAATCACCTTGTTCGATTCGCTCTCCAAAGGCGGTAAATGTTTTGGTCTAAACACTTGTTTAGACAGAAACATCTCTCGAAGACGAAAACAAACCGCTTGACGACCCAATCCAATGAACACATACGTGCGTGAGAGTATCGGGAGAAGGCGATAATAGGTGGACGGGTAATTGATAACTTGGCGCTCTAATCCATGATGGTCGGGCTCTCCTTGTCTGCGGACGGTGGTATAGCGAATTGCGATAGTGATGCCTTTTGCTCCAGTCAAATGAAATGAAATTCTCAACATTAAACACACACCTTTTGCGAGAGTCCAACCAGCAGTTGTAACCATACTAAGATCCGACATTAGTAATAGAAGCAGTGACAACAACACATTTGGCTACCTCGCACGGATATACATCATCTAAGAGGATTATTGAGTACACGAACGAGATTAAAGCGTGGCGGACATACGCCTCCAAAACTGTGTTTCGGGTTCTTTGGCTTGATATATCGACCATCTTCAGTAACCATTGCAAATTTTGAAAACATATTCTTTAGGGGTATTCTAACGCGGTTGAATCTTGCGAATCCATTATCCATAGCAGCTAACCCTGGGAAACAGTTCACCAAATTCCGAAAACGAAATGAGCAAGGTCAATGATTACCTCCCCCAGCTTTAGGACCGATATCACCAGCAGCAATTCCCGCGCATAGAGAATGGTCCTCTAGAAGATATCAGACAAGACGAAAAAAACCACGGAATCCAAGACAAACCGAGTGATCTCAGTTGCACAAGAAAGAGGTGTGGCCCCATGTCCTTTCCACCCGGCAAGATTAACTTGGCTTGCACGATTCCGTGCGTGGCGGTCTTTCCCAGAGCACCAATCCACCACTTTGTACTAGTCAGGGTTGGCGAATGGAGCTCGAATTCCTTGGTATCGGGAAGATATGTTGCTGTAGTTTCCAACTTTGCGACGTTGGTACCATGACCGAGTTCGGTCTGGAGATAGCATCTGTCAATATAAAGTAAGACGTAAGATACGCAGAGAAAGACGGACAACACTACCCGTGTATTCCTTTGTTAGCTACGAGTTCCCAATACTGATCAATCAAGTCAGTAGATCCCTGTCCAACGAATACAGGTCGAAAAGCTACTAGAGTGAACAAGTGGACAGACTAAAAGAGTTTCTGTAACACACCGAGGTCATGTAAACTGATGGGAAGTGCTTCTGACAGGATTAGCATGGCTTGAGCTGACTGTTCTGGCGTCCATCGATGTAACCTCTGTAGTTCTGTCAAGCGTTTCGTTATAGCGAGAGCCCTCTTGTAAGCTTCAACTCTTCCAATAAACTCCCTCAATATTTTGCGTGTAAGCCGCAATTTCGTGAAATATGGTAAGGCAGCATGGCTCACTCACTTGGACGTTTTGTCAAACACGGGCTCGCTGCTAAGAATGCTCTCGATCTGCTCAAAGCTTTCCCAATTGTGTCTGCCAGCTATGTTAATGAGCTGTAAACATAATTGGGTATCAGAGTTGATCGTGGATTTACCGAAAAGATAGTCTCGGATCGTTTGTAAGTCAAGCGAGACATTGTCCCGGGCTTCCTTCATATCAATGGCGGTTTGCGCATTTATATCTAAGGTCGTCATCACCGAGGCAGTGTTGGAAGTTGCAAGCGCGTGCGCAGCCACATAGCGGGCGAACGCACGGCGCCGAGGATTCTTGTTCTATGGTATAAGTCTTACATTGATTGTCTCTTTGTTCATGCTCGTGCTCGAGCCCTCATAGATCCGATTCAACCCGCGCTCGTGCTCGGTCTGAGACGAGCGCGCCCTTGTTTGTTTCACACTTTGTCGTTACATCGTATTTAGTTGGCCTTGCGATGGCCAGTCACCTCAGTCCGTTGTTCCCGCACGACGACTGAGGTGAGTATTTATCTGTACGCTAACATACATCGAGCTGACGGGTATACAGTACCGCTGTCCCTCGATAGGTATGAATAGATTCAGTCCGTTGTTCCCGCACGACGACTGAGTACCGCTGTCCCTCGATAGCCGTCGTGCCGCCCGCATCACTCGTAGCCTCTCATAAGCGCGTTGGTCTTCCGGGACTGTCCTTTCATCGCAGAATGCGTGGTAAGCTAGTAGGCCTGCACCGTAAGTCCGGCGGGTGGACTCGTCCCACGCTTTGGAGAGGACACTGTATATGCGGACAGCATCCTCCGGGGAGAAGGGGGGAGCGACGGAACGGGGAGTGCACGGTCGCCATTGTAGCAGACGGTCCTTCGCGAGGCAGGTGGGGCGCGGGCTCTGGGGCATGTGGGCATGTGTGGGTGGCGGCTTGTCTATCCTGGGAGGAACGGCGCTATCGCGGGATGGGGAGGAGGTGGTACTAGTAAGACGGATGGCAGACACGAGTCGAGGTAGGCGTGGCTGGGGCTTGGCGGAATGTGCCAGACGGGACGGAGGGGTCATCGAAGTCGCATATGAAGGGTTGGAGCTCGTCTGGGATGTGGATGCGAGGAAGGAGGAGACACAAGGGGGGAAGCAGTCCGCGAGATACGCCGTCGGCGAGATTGTCTGCGCTTGGGATGAAGTGTGTGTGGAGGACACACTGAGCTCCAACCAGGGCGGGGTAAATGCGCTTGAATGCGCTGTTGGTTGGGCGGTTGCGGCTTCGACCGCGTTTCCAGGCTTCGACGATCCCTTGGTTGTCGCAGTAAGTGAGGAAGTGGCAGCTAGTGGCGCCGGCGTTGATGATTGCCATGACGAGGAGCTCGAGGCCGACGGCCTCGGCCCAGCCAATATCTCTCCCATCAGTTTTCCAATTGGGTCGGAGGAACCAGGCGCGCCACCTGTCGCCGATGATAATGCCGATGCCCGTTGAGGAGCTCGCATCAGAGAAAGCGCATCCATCGCTGATGGGTTGAGGGGATGGGATGGGGCGCGGGCAGGATGGGATAGACAGCGTGCTCCGCCACCAGGCGAGGTCATTGCGTGTGCCACGAGGTGGGGTTCTGGGTTTGAAAGGTTCGTTACCAAAGATGCCGAGCATGGCCTCAAGGCTGGTGAGATAAGGGCGCCCTTCTGGGAAAATGAGGGAGGCGTGCACGAGTTTCCCGTGCAATTTTTGTACGTCGTCCAGATTGTGCGTGCGAGATAAGGTCCAGCGGTCGATGGCATCCATGTACTTGTGCCGCTTGGGTTCCGCAAGTTGGACGGTCAAGGCCTCAATGTCCCAGATAAACCCAATGAAGAGGGGGGTGGTGGAGAAAGGGATGTCTTTAGAGGATTCCCAGGGTATGCCTAGAGCGTCGGAGATGCGGTTGATGTCGCTAATGTTGTACGCGAAGGGGCGGTCGGCTGTTGATCGTCCTGCTGGGGAGTCGTCGGCAAGGTTGACTAGTGGGAATCGGCAATCTTCATCGTATTCTTCTATGGAGCCGTCTGGGAGGGGACCGCCTGCAAACCAGGACCGACCACCAGATACCCTGGGACCACCAATTGTGGCTATACGGTCTGCTGTCATGGCCCGTCTGACATTGAAATCGGCGGTGGCATCCCGGGGTAGTCGAATGAAAAGGTGATCATCTACCCATCTGAGGATGGGTCCGATCCCGTGCGCCCGCATGATGTCGGTCCCTGCCCCACCTATACTGCCATAAATGCCTCCAGAGGCTGTGAAACCAAAGCAGAAGGAGGTGTCAATAGCGAACTTATCATCGTCAAGACGAACTACTACAGCGTGC
>JBBPRM010000632.1:0-14293 GCA_038092995.1 Xerocomus minutiporus | reverse complement strand
ACTCCTTTCCAGATCTGCCTGACAAGTATGATCAGGTCCACTCTGATCCTCGCCTTTCTCCCGAGAATTACAAAGTCTACATGGACCACTGCTATCCCAGCACCGAGCAGATCGTCGACAAGGTCAAGAGGGTGCGGGAGGAGTCGAAATACCCCCTTGAATATATCTATATCATGACGAACGGTGCTAACTCATGGGTTACGGACCTCAAGGCGGCCATGCGTGAACTCGGGGGATGGGAACATATTGGAAGCAATCGGGATCTAAGCCTGACCTGGGAGCAGAAATACGTCGCACAAGCAGTCGATATGCTAATGGCGCAGAAAGCGCAAATTTTTATAGGCAACGGGGTGAGTTTCCTCAAGATTACTAGTGTATGCATTTACTAGGTCTGACTAGCATGGAGCAGTGGTCTAGCCTTTCTTCAAATATAGTGATGCTTCGCACTGTGGACGGTCTCCCGCCAGAAAGCAATCGGTTCTGGTAATGAAGCTGAGCGGTACCAGGAGGTAGGGACTAAGTACGGGACTTTATCCGGGTAGTAGGGTGGTACCCGTACTACTTACTTAGTAGTACTAGGGTCGCGTGCTATTTGTATTACCTCATTTGGAACTTGGAGTCGCCCCTCAACCAACGCTACTACTCCAGTTTCACTTCTTAACATTACCTGTCTACATCGTGTTGGGACTAGCTTACAATTGGCTGGCTGTTCGCAAGGTCTCGACGCCTACAGTCGCCGCATACTCGCTAGGGAAAGGAGAGAACGCAGGTTGAGGATACTAGACGCAGGCATGTCAACGATATCAACCCAACTGCGGAATTTCAAGGAGCCCTCAAGGGAGCAGCTACTTCATCTCTTCTTTTCGATTCCTGAATCTCCCGATTCATCCTCTTTCAAAGATGGCGACAACCAAAGCACCCCAGAGGCCGAAAGGATGGATATCAATGCAGTGCTCAGTCTTGGCGAGCAAGGTATCGAGGATGCATACGTGAGTTCGCTAGCACTTACGACTTTCGAGCAATCGAACGAACATTTCTCGTATAGGCAGGGAAGCTGCATCTAATTCCACCATACCTCGCGTTCTCCTCACTAGACCGCAAATCAGTCCGGTTCAGCCTACCCCTGTCGACCATACGACGTGTGGAGCGACTCAATGCTCGGGCTGGAGTCTATGCACTTAGTTTATTAACGTGGCATGGCATGAAGATCGTGGGTCATTGTCAATGTTCACGCGATATACATGACGACTTTTCACAGATCGTCCAGCTTACCTCCCTGCGGCCAACAGCAGATGCATTCTGCGCTCTCCTTCGCGAATCGTTGAAAGTAGAGCTTCAACGGGGTCAGATGAAAGCTGTGAAAGGATTCGTAAAGACCTGTTATTCTGAGGCACTCATATCAACAACATCTTCGGTGGCCGATCATGAGCGGGAAGACGGCAGTCTGATCACAGAGACGAAAGAAGGATCTCCAGCTCCGGAGGCTGATTTCCATGGAGGTCTTGGCCTAAGGTTCAGGTTTCCGGGTGATCCGAAGAAGTGAGGTTACCCCTACACGTGTCATTCACCCCCTGAGCACGTTCTAGATTACGGGAAGCTTCGAAAATCAAACTTTGGACTGGTTATCTGCAAAGTAAGTGACTCGCTCCGATCCGTCCCGATGATAACACCTGGAACAGCACATGGTCGAAACCTAACTCTACTGAGATATCCCCAGTGCACGCGTCTTGTGCAAGTCGGGCTACCCAATCGGTTGCGTGGCGAGATTTGGGAAACACTATCTGGCTCCGTTTACCTCCGATATACGAATCCAGGTTTGTATCATACACTAGTTGATGATATCAGGGGCAAGCAGAGCACCAGCTTAGAAGACATCGAGAAAGATTTACACCGTAGTCTTCCTGAATATGCTGGGTACCAGTCGGAGGAGGGAATCGGTGCTCTTCGTCGGGTCTTACAGGCTTATTCGTTCAAAAACCCCGAAGTAGGGTACTGTCAGGTAAGTCAGCGCATCTAGTTCTAGCGCCCTCTGCAACATGCATTCGTCTAGGCAATGAACATCCTTGCCGCAGCGATTCTCATGTATGTATTGTACACTACATTTTCTCACATGCTCATCAACGGATTCCAGTTACATGTCAGAAGAACAAGCTTTTTGGCTCCTTGAAGTGCTGTGCGATCGCCTTTTGCCCGGATACTATAGGTGCGTTCTTACCCATTTTCATGTCAACGGAAACTGATTCCCCACTAGTCCGACTATGCATGGAACACTCCTCGATCAGAGAGTCTTCGAGTCATTGGTCGTGCGATGTCTCCCCATGATACATGATCACTTTTCGGCCGTTGACGTGCAACTGTCGGTAGCGTCTTTGCCGTGGTTCCTCAGTCTGTCAGTATAATCCTTGGCGTAGACTCGTTTAAGTTCCTCAGTTCATTCTTCTCTATAAGATACATCAACAGCATGCCGATGGTATTCGCCTTTCGGATAGTCGATTGTTTCTTCTGCATGGGTCCGAAAGTACTGTTTCAAGTTGGGTACGGTTTCTCTCGCTATGCGATAAAATCTTTTCTAACGCTTCCACAGACTTGGTCAGTGTATTCGATCATGATTAGACCACCCCTTATTTTTCTTCCATAGCAATCCTCAAGATCAACGGGGAAAAATTGTTGCAAATTCAAGATGATGGAGGATTTTTGAAGTAAGTCTGTCACTCTGTCACCAGATGTAGTTATTCATATTCCTTTGTAGCTTGATGAGAGAGTATTTTGCGTCTCTCGGAGAGTCAGCGCACCCAGATTCACCAGACCCGCGGGCACGTGCCATCACACGTTTCCAGGAGCTCCTCCTGGTATCCTTCCGCGAGTTCGCAGTGATCACCGATGAGACGATACTCTCGGAGCGGCGTAAATACCGCAACGAAATTGTCAATAATATCGAGAACTTCTCAAGACGGGCTGCCGTTCGAAATCTCAAGACGCTCGCGAGGTTTACAAAGGAGCAGGTGGGCTTAATCTACGATGCGCTTTACAAAGCGATGTGTGTAGAGCCACCCCCACCAACTGTCGCACCGCCGCCCTCGCTGCTCGTCACTGACAGCATGCAAGACAGACCCGAAACGAGAATCGAACTAAAGACTTTCAGGGTGTTCCTGAGTGAGATCTTGACCTGGGCGCGAAACGAGAAGATTGTGCTCAACGGTTTTCAGGTGTGTAGATCGCCATACTGGTAGTTCCTGGTTGATGTCTCATGTCGGGTTAGCAACGCATTGATCGTGAGGTCGCAGAACATGAACTCATTGACAGACTTTTCTACTTTTGGGATACATCTTGTAAAGGGTCTTTATCATTTCAGGTGGGTCCCACGGCTGGATTGCCATTTGTGTGCTTACTTTGGCATTAGGACATAGTATTCGGATTAGACGGCGTAATGTTTAACGATCTGATGGAAAGCATAGAATGGTTTTTTAACCTGCACGACAAGAACAAGGATGGATATCTGACAAAGGACGAGGTTTTGACACTCTCAGAGTCTTTCTTGGTGAGTCAGTCAGGCGGTATGGCATGTCATCATCTAACTGGAGCCCCTGTAGTTTATTTTCCGGCATGAAGTCGGTGACGCCTATTTGGGCGCCGTTAGCCGCTTCATGACGAATGCCTTTGAGTACGGTGATACCCTCTTGCCACAAGAAACAAATAGTGAAACCGGGAAAACCGAGCCGCAGCAGATAGGGCACAATCAACCATATCTTAATCTTGCAACGTACGGGATAGCACAGTGGACTTGGGTGACCTTATTGACTGTAATTGAGCAGTTTCCGAATGGTCGTCTTGGCCGATGAAATACTGGAATCATTCTTCGAGACTGACTTATCAGCGTCGTTCAAGCTAGAGCCTGTCCCAGACCTGGAGCTGCCCACTTCAGGCGGAGGCTTCTTGGAAGACCTTTGGTCCAATATTGCAACAGAGGATAACAAGAAGATATTCCACAAACTCAGCGATGAGCTCGGAAAGACGATCGGCAAGCACCAGGTCATCTACCGGCCTACCATTGGGCGGTACACCAAGCTGGAAGAACCCAAGGCACGCGAGTCGCTCATCTCACCTGCGCCGACGTCGACAATTGCATCCCATGGTTCATCGTTTACTCTCACTATTGATCCCCTGGCTGCGCATGACGGTGGTTCTGAGAAAACATTATCATCTGTTTTCTCTCCCTTGCCACACGTGAAGGCAGTCAACGCAGCGTTCATGGAACGAACACCGTTTGCCATCGATGATGCGGGAGATGACGACGACGATAGTGAGCTGGATATGGTTCATGGAGAGGATGACGACCAAGTCATGGACGAAGTCGATGCTTTCCTGGAAGCTCATGATTCTGGACTCACAGATGCAGACAAGGAAGTTGCAAAGGGTAAGCGTCTTTAGCGCGTACGAAATGGTGCCTTGCTCTAACTTGGATCAAGATCTTCTCAATGCTAAGCCTGTATGAAGGACGGGATGATGGTCAAGCGGGCGAAGTTTTCCTGTACTTTTACTACATGCGTCTACATGTACATTGACCGAATGACGTTGCAGCATGACAAAACAAGATATTACATTGATACAGGATTCCTCAGGGGACCATATTGTAAATCCGCAGGGGATATATTAAGCAGGCCCCCGATCTGACCATATTCGAATTGTAAGGTCTGGCTCTATTGAACCGGACGCTATGATGTTTTGATGAGGATGGGTCTGGGAGAACAATGATCAGATTGCACTTTGTCGAAATGGGGTTACCTTACAGCGACAGCGACAACAATACCTGGAAGTTCTTATGAATACAGCTCAAAGGTATCCGAGATGATAGGCATACCAGAGTGGGCTTCCAAAGTTTGTGCAACTTCACGACTCTGCAAGTCCCAAATGTACACCTTGTTGTCTTCGCTGCCCGACACGATCCATTTTCCGCCCGTAACACTGAAGCAGGCGGCGATGCAGTACTTCTCGTTTTTGTGGCCCATGTACGTTTTCAAACATCGAGAAGTGTGATAATCCCACAGGCGAATTGCACTATCATGTGCCGTTGACAAGATGTATTTTGAGTTGGGCGAGAACTGCACGTGTTGACTGGCACACATTAAGTGAAGGCAGTTGAGGCGGCGGGAGTATAACTACCATATTGTCTCGTTTCCCTCGGTCAGTGTCTTGAGACATTTTCCTGTGGTGGTATTCCAGATACGACTGCGAGACATGTTAGGCAACTGTTGATGGGCAGACAAAGGGACCTCACATCAATCCATCAAGCGCACAAGAGACGATAAGCGTGGCATCTCGGTTGAAATGGACGGCGGTAACATAGTCCATGTGACCATTCAACGTCTTGGTACACTTGCCTAAGCCGACAGGCTGAGCAGCAGGATAAAAATGATCGACGTGACGGACCTTTTGCGACATTCCAGATCCGGACGTCGCCGTCGCACCCTCCAGACACCAGCAGATCGGATGCAACGCTATAGTTTACGCAAAACACAAAGCTTGTGTGACCCCGGAGGTGTTTTATGGTTAAGCCCTAGCTTGCACCGTGTTTCCAGGAGACAGGCGTATTTGTGGGAGGATGAACGCACGGTGTCTACGTTCCATATCCGTATGGTCGTGTCGTCCGATGCGGACGCTAGGTATGTGCCATCTGTGGACCATGCAATGTCGGAAAGTCCCTTGGTGTGACCGTTCAGGTTCCGTATCAGTTCTCCGGTGAAGGGAGACCATATTTTGATCGTGTTGTCGGCGGCTACGGATAGATCCGCTCAATGGGCAGGAGGATAAGAGTGAGCAAGGGCGCATACCGCAAGACGCGAGAAGTGTCCCATCAGGGCTGAACTTGACAGCTGAGATTGATTGCGTGTGTCCTCGAAGAGTATGCCTTAGTTGGTAATTGGGTCGTTCGCGATGTGGTTGCACAATTTGAGTGGATGGTTGCACCGGCACTGGTGGTGGTGGGACGGAGACCAGGGGTGGGTTATCGGGAACTTGAGGATCGTCTTCTGTTGTTTGTGATGCGTTATCGTCGTCCGTAGTCGATTCATCCATACCAGCCTGCGGATCCATCGTCGGGGAAATAGTAGGATCTTGGCTTGGACGAGTTTGCACATGTTTGGCAAAGGCTTTGAGAAATAACAAAGTCAAACAACACTCAGTTACGCCCCTTTGGATGAATCTCAGCCATGTCGAGGCTGTTGTCCCCTCGCCAAGCAATTCAAGTGTCGTGTGTGAAAGACCACGCTCGTTTATTGTCAAGGAATAGCTCCGCGAGCGCAAAGACAGCGTTTCAAAGCTCAGGCTCTGCCGAGTTTCTTGCCACTGTAACGGATGTCAATTCGTTTCCGCGACTCAACCGACTGCCAGAAGTGAGTTGAAATAGCTTCTCATGCCATTGTTTTACTTCCTAATCAATAAGGTGATTGTAACTGGTGAGCAAGCACGATCTAAAAGTACCCGTTAGATTGACAAGACCAGGTAGAGCAAATGTAGGCAAATCGTCGCTGCTCAACGCTGTTCTTGGGCGCAAAGATTTGCTTTTTACAAGCAAGAAGGCGGTTAGTGGCTTTCCCCGTTTCTATTTCGGCGTTCACAGGGGATTTACAGGGTCGCACCCAAGCTCTGAACTTCTTCAGAGTTGGCCCCTACCCTGGTAAGCTGGTTGTTGTCGACTCCCCTGGATACGGTTCACGAGGGCGCTCGGAATGGGGTACTGTGTTCAACCACTATGTCACATCTCGCGAAGAGTGAGTGATTCATCTCAATATATTTAGACCTTTGCCTGATCCACCGACGCCCAAGGCTCCGACGCATATACGTATTGTTTTCTGGTCCTCACGGCTTACAGACCAGCGATGAAGCTATGCTGGCTGAGTTAGACGCCCAGGTTCAACAGTCGGGTGGAACAAAGTTCACATTGCAAGCAATAATCACGAAAGCGGACCAGCTTGGGAACTTGGGTCGGGAACACGTGGATCGGATGAAGCATACCATTTTTCAAGCCGCACCAACCTGTCTACCGCCGATCATCACCGCTTGCCCCCCAAAGGGCTTGAAGTTTGGTATCGAGCTAGTCCGTAAATCAATCACTGATTGTTGTGGGCTATGAATTCATAATCCTGTGTGATACCAACACAATTATGTTCATCAGCTCTGCTGCGGGCCTTTGCATTGAGTCCCTTTTTACCCACACAGTTGCGTCACAAACTCTATGTTAACCCTTCATTGGAAGCTCATTCTCAGCACTAACCCTGATAAACCAATGCTCAATCATGTGCTCGATCCCGCCCGTCGTATGCTCTGGTCACACGTTCGACATTATTTATTCAATCCTGTGATTTTCCTTGCATTCAAAATGCCGGGGCGGTGAATTACCCCGCTATTCCATCTTACGCCTCATTCTGGAGTCGTCACTCCCTGGATCTAATCATATAAGTGGCGGAAGTTGCGCCGCGAGTACGATCAGTTGTCCAGTGCAATAAATGTCATCGCACACGCGGTCATTACTAGCGTTCTTTTCGAATATGATCTTCAGGTACAGTGCAAGTTTCCCCAGTCGTTCCAGAGATCTCCGTTTCTTCTTTTCTCTTGTGTTTCCAGGTCTTCCCACCCAGCGCCACATCTCATGAGATTAACTTGAAAAAGTCATATCACTTTCGAAAGACTCACACGCACATGACGGGGGTTACGCAAGTGGCAGTCTTTGGCGGGACTCTCGTGTGTGCAGTTCCAAAGATGGTGATATTCGATTACCTAGATGCGATGCCCAAAAGGTTTGTTGAGACGCGCTCGGACAAATCAGGATAATTCGTTGATCAATCGAGGATATTAGGGGGCACAACAACTCTTATGTGTCTTCTTTCGGTCTTCTCGGGGCTGGGCGATCTTATACAGGCTATTCGATCACACAGGATCTGGCGACAATTGAATGCGCGGCGGACAAAGTTTGCCTTTGGTTGCAGTTCATCGGCGCTATTTAATCAAGATGGCAGTGGTTCCCGTCATCCAGTTATCAGTACGTCTTACTTATCTATGGCGTGGTACATGTGCAAGTTAACGAGGCATTAGACGTATTTGCACAGGAATTCACACTGCACTGCGGGAGGATTCGATTGTGCGGTCTGAACAACTCGTCATTATCGATAAACGAAAAGATTTATTACATTTTCGCATGACAGGACTTGTGCAATTGTGTTCGTTTGAGTGCTCACTCGGAGCTTGACCTTTCGCACGTCAGGTCCCTTGACACGCAAACCTTGTTGCACGCGAGAAAGAAGCCCCAGAAAGTGGTTAGGATGACGCCAAACTACGCAACCCTGAGCTGACACCACTGCTCCAAATACACTATAAGCAAGCGAGATATTACAGTACATTGCGAAAGACATGACCTGACACAGCTTTACACAGCAATGAAACGCTTATTCCAGATCAAAGAGCAGAACCTCGGCAATTCCCTGCCCGTCGTTTTCCAGTCGAAGTTCTGCGCCTGGCTCGTACGCCAAATATGCCCCGTCTCCTTCCCGTAACTGGACCTGCGGTCCGCCAGCCTGAGACCCGATTCTCAGCGTAACACCTCTCGCTAGCCCAGGATTGTACCCCGATTTCTGGATCACATGGATGTATCCCTTCTTCCTAGTCTGACCGTTTCCGACCGGTACGTGGACGAGCGAGATGCCTGGATGGATCAGAGAGGCGTACATCCGAAGCTCGGAACGAATCGGCGCGGGTCCGCTGTCTTCTCTACGGAGCGACGTCCCGGCCGAATTATCAGGCGCGACGAGCAGCACAAACCGGTTCTTCTTCTCTTCGTCCGTAAAGTACCTGGGGTTGGATCGGTGCGTGGCCCCAAGAAGCGGACGAGGGACGTACCTCGTGAAATAGGCGGGCTTTTCCCGGCCTTGGCCGGAGCGGGGCGACGCCCAGATCTGGCAGAAATAAACGTCTTTTCCTCCGTGTGCCTTTTCGGAATGGGATATCCCGGTTCCCGTGGACGTCATCTGGAGTGCGCCGCGGGAGAGGATCTCCGTGTTGCCCATAGAGTCTTGGCTATCCGAGAGAGTCAACCATGTGCCGAGGAATGCGGGGAGATACCTACTGCTCGAGCTTTCCATCGATGACATAGGAGAATATCTCGTAATACTGGTGACTGTGGGTGCCGAAGCCCTTGTTGGCGGCGACGCGATCTTCGTTGAGGACACGGAGGACGCCGTACGATTCGTGGCGCGGATCAAGGTAGCTAGGATTTGCAGGGTCAGCTAGGGATGATCCAAGGATGATATGGAGCACACCTGGCGAAAGAAAATGTATGAAAGGTCTTCAACCATCCGTGGTCTGCGTGACCCCGCTCGTTGCTGCGGCGTGGACTGATCTGGATTCCCTTGTCCGAGCTCATGATCGCGGATAGTGAACGTATAGGTGATTTGGGAAATGGATTAAGGTTGCGCTGTAGAGTGGTGCGTCTGATGCACCTGAATGTTGATATGATGTTTGAGAGAGAAATGCTGTCGTTCAAAGTGGTTTTATACCTGGATTAAACGATCGGCTGCTTAGTATACGCTCGCGAGGATTAGGAAGACTCGATAGGAGTCGTTACCTTTACAAGCAATTAGACACTCACGGGTTCACACGCAATGCAAGTCATTCTCCATATTCTTCGGTTATGCAACGGCCTTTGACCGCAGGGACGAGCGACACCACGAGATACAACGGTTTGCCTTACGAATACTGTTTCATCCCGTATCCCAGGATGGTGCTGAGCTTTGCACGACCCTCGGACATTACGTCGGTTGGATTGTAAGCCAAGTCATACTCCGTCGCTCCATTCGTCATCTTGAGACTTGATGGGCCACCGTCTCTTGCAAGACCGCCGTTTCTGCTTCGCGCAGGGATGTGGCTTCACCCTCAATAGCACTGCTCGCACTATCGACAAGATAAGCGATTTCATTGATGGTGGCACCCTATGGATTGAATCACATGTCGCAGCAACGAGTTTCGCCAATGCATATATCACAGCACCTGTGCGCGCGTGGAAAACAAGTATGACGCCACATGGACAGCCCAACTCTCGCACAAGCACACATGCCAGGTACTCGCTAATCATGCAATATAAATCTGCTGTCACCGTGTCCGTCTACAGCAAGGCAACTTGAACGTTGTCGGTTAGTAAAACATACCCGCCAATGATACGCCAAGAATTTCATGATCGTTCCCATCCGCAACGCCTCCTGTTCAAGACACACGCAGTCGGCGCTTGGATACAGTAACATCAAGACGTCCGAGGGATACAATCCATACATAGTTTTCATGGAGGATCAGTGTAGCCAAGCCCCTGTGATTGTGCACGGTATCTGATGGACAACCGTCTCTAGAGACGCAGAAGCTTGTTTCGTGTTGTCTCTGCAGACGTCTGGTGCCTTTGTTCTTGGCTGGGGAATGCACTACTGGATGCGGCATGGGACTCAGGACACGCACACTCACCGGCCCAAACCTCATGCGTCGGGTGCTTTCGGATCTCCCACGTAGGGGCGCATGATTTTAAGTTGGTCTTTTTGAAATGAACACGCACGCACGGTGTTTTCAGTGCCGTTACCATGTCGAGTGAGACGTGCTCAACCCGAGGACATCTCCATGTCTACGTTCACTTGGTCGCGTGGGATCAGCCAAGACGTGTCTTGTGCAATCCATCAGTCTCTCCTCAACACTCGACTTGCACATGTGCCTAGATCTCGGTCTTACCACGTCTTGGCAGAGGGTCAAGACTGCACGGGTCGACGTAGGGTAGTGGCGTCCCATTTCAAATACCCACACCTAGGTTCGCAGAACCCTGGTAACATGTGGCGAAAAAAAAAGGGAAATTCTGGCATGCACTCGCTCCAAATTCAAACGCCATTCAAATTTGGGGAACCCAGATAGGCTTGCGTGTACACATACCTGTCGGAGCGGCTCGCTTGCCCTCGAGATGCGCCATAGAATCGCGATTAGCATGATCTACGGGACGAGGAACCCATCCCAAACGTGCCCTCCTCTCATGTGCCCAACGTCATCAATCGCCCACGCACAAGTATCACATACGGTACAAAAGGTCGAGTACTAGAGTCCACGATGGGACATGTAAGATACTACAAGTCAACAAACGCCAGCGCGATTACCGCACCAGTCAGGGGCAGCCCCCACAACGTCACAGGCGTGGGTTGGCCAAGGGCCCAAGGGCCACGGCAACATCTCAAAGCCACAGGGCCACCAAGGCATCACCAAAACCGGGTATCTTGAGTCGGTATCTCGCGCAGCATCCGGAACATGACAATGTTGGACGTCAAACTCGAAAACTACAACCATGTCAGCACCCACGCAGCGCGGTATCGGAGAGACGTACCCCGTTGCCGATAAACACCTGCGCCCGTTGGCCGACCAACATGTCCATGGCCTGTGCGACCGGTTTTGCTTCCCAGCTCAGCCGCAGATCACGGCTGCTCGTCACGGACTCCCACGGCTTGATCTCGAACAGCGCCTTTTTCAGCTCGCCCACCCACGCCTCATCCCCATTAGTCATGATGTACACCCGCTTGAGGTCCCGCCTGCGCCCGTACGTCTTGCGCTGGTCACGCAGCACCTCTCTCACGCGCGCCATGATCTGCTCGATCGTAGGGAAGCACCGCGCGAGGTAGAGCTGCACCTTTTCCTCGTCAGTCCCATCATACGGCACCCGGAACTTGTCAGGCAGCGTCGCAAACTTGTTGAACCCGTTCCAGTCCGAACCCCACACGGCGAGGTGGCTGCAGTGCTCCGAAAAGTCGCCGCGCCGGATGTGGAGCACGAGCAAGCCCGGGATCGGATCGATCCGCGGGGCTGGGAGCACTGGCGCGACGTCATGTAGCCCCGTTGGCGTGGGGGACGACGGATGGAGATAGGACGGGAGGAACCGGGACGGGGAGGTGCTCGAGCCAAAGAGCCGCGCGTTGCGGGCAAACGCGTCCAGCACAAGCGGTGACCACGAATAGTTGCGAAGGATCGGGGACTTGGAGAGGCGTGGCCAGATGGACAGGATCCGCGTCGAACCAAATAGCCTGAATGGTTGAGTCAGCGGGATACCCACACGCGGGGCGAGTGCGCACCATATTTCAAAGAGCTGGGATGAGTCTAGTTGGATCTCGACGCAGGAATCGTTGATGGTGTTGAGCTTGTCGACCCACATGTCGAACACGCGGGATGCGGGGACATTGTTATCGTAGCGAATGGGGCCACTGACGACGTCGTCGCTGTTTATGATGACTGGGTTCGGGCACACTTGCTTAAAATAGTCCTTGTGAACGGCGCGTGGAGTCGGATCCCCAGGGTCGAACTCAGAACCAATGATAGGACCTGAAACGTCCTCAGGATCAGGAAGCGAATGAGCGCAGGCACGGACGTACCACTGATAATGGCTGAGAGGGGTATTCGGGCGGGGATCAGCTTACCGTTGAATTCCGAATACTCGTGATCGTCGCGAGACCATGTGTAATTATCAAAGACGAAGCTATAAAGAGTTGGTTGGGCGTTGCGGAGAACGAAGAGGGACTCACGCTCTGTTTGTCTCGTGTGCGAGGAGGGCGTTGAGGAGGAGCTCCTGCATAAAGTTTCCCCAGCCCGAAGCTAGGCGGGTCGGCCGCAGTCATGTTACGACAGGAAAAATGCTCACCAGTGACATGATTAGGCACCCAAAAAAATTTGGCGTCGCGGCCCTCTGGGAAAGGCAAGGAGAGATTGTGTTGTGGGAGGTGTCGTTCATAGTCGTGGTAGGCTTCGTAAAGCGGAGGTAAGGGGTGATCTGCGGTGTCTTCACTCGGCGGTGTGTTTCCACCGGGGTGATGGATGTAGAGCCATATGAGCGCCGAAAAGGAGAGGAACAAGATGACCAGCAGCCGAAAAAAGCGCTTTGGGAATGGCGAGGCAGCGTCTGGTGGTCTCAAAGGAACATCCGAGAAAGTACTTGTGGCCTTTGGAGATGGCATTGGATGGTGGTCAGACACAAAGTCACACGAGACTGCTGCGCATGACATTGACAACATCACACATTTGCGCTCATTCACATTTCTCTTTCAAACCAGGGTCAAAATCACGCTGGATTATCGTCGACGCCTTGCAAGTCCGCCGTGTGAGAACCCACGGAATAACATAGTGGCTGAAACTTGCACATTTCGTCAACGAGAACCAACGTCGATGGACCAAGAATATCTTTTACGATCCCCCGATTTGGAGAGGACGGACTCCCAGCGGTGTGTATGCGCACCTGCAAATGAAACTCTGTTGGCTGCCTAAATATACGACGGGATGGGAGATCCGACAATGAAGCAGGAGAATGTACAGCGCCGTGAGATACAACGTACAAACTCTTCCGTTGTTTAGCTTTTCTCCCAGCTCTCACACCACGGCGATCTGCTGTCACGTGCGACTTGACAAGGTGGACTCGGACGCGATATTACCGAATGCAGAGAACCAGGTGGGAGCCCGTCATCGCCGTGGGTGCAAGAATGGACGCACCAAGCTCCGAGACTTGTCCCACACACATGTCAGAGGGAAAAACAGATTAATATGGTATAATTAAGCGCGATAGTGTACAGGCAGTGCGACTCGCACCGGTATGCTGCTGAATAGGCGTGGGTTATCGTACAACAATGCAAAAAAAAAAGTCCTCAAAAGTCATTCGAAATCGTATTCCACAGCAACGCGGCAGGCTTCTGCCACCTCTGGATCCCGGCCGTGTTTTTGTAGACTGGTCAGCGATGGAAAGAGGGCATCGCACGCGGGACAGGGGTGTCCAGACAGCCGTGATATCCGCGAGCGTTTTGAGGTATGCGAGACCTACAACGGATGAGCGAGAGCAGCACAGCACAGCGAGAAACGCACGGCGTCATTATCCGTCTGATGTGGATGCGTTTTTCTTTTGAGCGGCGTCCGTGTCTCTGTGGGCCCGTCAGAGGGCACCGGGCAGGCGAAAAGGGGACATACCTGACAGGTCGCAGGTGGCCTTGACAAAGCCGTCTC
The DNA here is from genome assembly GCA_038092995.1 of Xerocomus minutiporus. Lineage (NCBI taxonomy): Eukaryota > Fungi > Basidiomycota > Agaricomycetes > Boletales > Boletaceae > Xerocomus > Xerocomus minutiporus. Next base: position 253 of record JBBPRM010000632.1, on the reverse strand, counting down.
TCCAGTCGTGTACGCGCTTCATGCGGACAGAGTAGGTATCGTCTGTCCATGGTATGGGTGCGCGGTCTGGATCGGCGTCGTCTGGCGTGACGATGGATGAACAATACGACGAGCAGTCCTCGTCAGATTCAGAGTCTGATGGGTAGGATGAGGACGAGGACTGGAGCAATGATATGGGGCGTGGTGGTGGTGGTGGTCCCTCGACGAGCTGTATGATCTGTATGGCGTGGGGCTGGCAGACGACGAGGTGATT
>JBBPRM010000631.1:0-14298 GCA_038092995.1 Xerocomus minutiporus | reverse complement strand
TCCTGGTGGGCGAAGTGAGAGTGCTTCCCGGGCGAGAACAATGGCCTCGTTCAGGTCATCAATCCCCCCGAGCTGCTCGTACCGAGACGAGAGATGATTTGCAAGATTGTTCAAAGACGTCGATCGATCAGGGCGTCCTGGTGGGCAAAGTGAGAGTGCTTCCCGGCCGAGAACAATGGCCTCATTCAGGTCATCAATCCCCCCGAGCTGCTCGTACCGAGACGAGAGATGATTTGCAAGATTGTTCAAAGACGTCGATCGATCAGGGTGTCCTGGTGGGCAAAGTGAGAGTGCTTCCCGGCCGAGAACAATGGCCTCGTTCAGGTCATCAATCCCCCCGAGCTGCTTGTACCGAGACGAGAGATGATTTGCAAGATTGTTCAAAGTCATTGATCGACCAGGGTGTCCAGGTGGACGAAGTGAGAGTCCTTCCCGGTCGAGAACAATGGCCTCGTTCAGATCATCAATCCCCCCGAGCTGCTTGTACCGAGACGAGAGATGATTTGCAAGATTGTTCAAAGACGTCGATCGATCAGGGTGTCCAGGTGGGAAAAGTGAGAGTGCTTCCCGGGCGAGAACAATGGCCTCGTTCAGATCATCAATCCCCCCAAGCTGCTCGTACCGAGACGAGAGATGATTTGCAAGATTGTTCAAAGACCCTGATCGATCAGGGTGTCCAGGTGGATAAAGTGAGAAAGCTTCCCAGCCGAGAACAATGGCCTCGTTCAGGTCATCAATCCCCCCGAGCTGCTTGTACCGAGACGAGAGATGAGTTGCAAGATTGTTCAAAGTCATTGATCGATCAGGGTGTCCAGGTGGACAAAGTGAGAGTGCTTCCCGGGCGAGAACAATGGCCTCGTTCAGATCATCAATGTCCCCGAATTGCTTGTACCGAGACGAGAGATTATTTGCAAGATTGTTCAAAGACGTCGATCGATCAGGGTGTCCAGGTGGACAAAGTGAGAGTGCTTCCTGGTCAAGAACAATGGCCTCGTTCAGATCATCAATCTCCCCAAGCTGCTCGTACCGAGACGAGAGATGAGTTGCAAGATTGTTCAAGAACATTGAGCGATTAGGGTGTCCAGGTGGGCAAAGTGAGAGCACTTCCCGGGCGAGAACAATGGCCTCGTTCAGGTCATCAATCCACCCAAGCTGCATGGACCGAGTGTAGAGATCCCTTGCACGCAGAATCAAACTGTCAATTCGCGCTGTGTCACCATTCGGAGGAATGTCTGGCATGTCTTGAGCGAGGGCGTTTGTCTGATGGATATAGGTTACACTCTGACGCAGAGGCTGTTTGAGAATGGCATGTGCCAACGTCACGTCGCTTTCCATGCCAAAAGATAGAAACAAATACCTTTTGAACGTAGCCGACGGAACACGAGGGTTTGAGAAAACGCTGGGGTGCTGCGCAACAGTGGACTTAATATAATTGCCGAGTAAGGATCGCGTGGTGTGGGATCCTGTGCTGAATACTGGATGTGCGATGCCAACCCGTTCAAGCATATGTTATGGATTTGTTACTCATCCGTGCCCATAAGTACTCTACGGCGCTCTCCTGTTCGGTGCCCAACCCACCCTGCCACCTAGCTCTCCCCAGCATATGGTGTCGTTTCGGACTTTCGCCACTTCTGCACTCTCTGCATACTCCCTCTAGTCACATCATCATGTACTTAGCTTTCCTCTCATATTCACGCTCTTCGTCAACTCTTCGTGTCACGACAGCGGTCGATACGCACGGAGACAATGTCAGGGCAGCTTTTGATAGGACAGGAGGTGGGGAAACGCCCATAATGCTGACCATACTGGAGACAATCTGGGGTGAGGACTGGTGGCGACATTAATGTCTCAGCGTACATCCCAGAGTAACATCGCATCAATAGGATGTTTCGGACTTGGCGAACTTTCCCATCAGAACGTCAACAGACCGAGGAGGAATATTGAAGTAATCACACACACCGCTACCGCGAAGGCCAAAGGCACCAATCGAGTGACCTCTGTCTGTTTCCTGCTGTCTCTGTTCTGTCTGTCCCTATTCATATGTCTGGCAACGTGTGTCTGTCCCTGGCCGCTGTTGTCGGGCACTGCAGCGAATGGACCCCATTGACGAATGTGGCGAACGGGGCGAAAATCCAGAATCCCGAACTTTCTGATGTTGCCAATCTGTAAACAATCTCGGCCGTTCGTCTGTCCACAATTACGACAGTTCAGCGTAAACACAAATCTAGACTATATGCATGTCAGCCCAGCCAAAAAACCACGAGAAAAAAAGAACGGGCCCAAGGTACTCAACAACGCCAGCGTAGCAACGACCACACCCGTCTCTACACGCCCCTCACGGACCGCACTATTCGTCCTATTCGTCGTCGCTGTCGTCACCAATACAATCGGCGCAAGATCCTGCGCTGGTGCCATTGACTGCGTCTCAATCTCACGTCGCCACAATCACCATCCTGCCATTACTGGGCACACCGTTCGCGACCACAAACAACAACACCGGTCAAGGTGTGAGCAAATTCGTGTTCGGCAGAACCTGTGAGACATGCAACGCGTACGATCCGTTATCGTTGACCGTATATGCGTTGTTGGGCTGAGGTGACACTGAACCCATGTTCATCGCATTGGTCGTGGATCCGCCCCGGGCGAGCACGACGGTCGTGTTGCCAGAAGCATTGGTTGACATACGCGTGTACGAGGTCGACGACACGAGGTTAAAGCACCGCACGTCATAGCTGAGTGTCTGAGGCGCGCCTGTCATCTGCAGGCGCATGGTCGAAAAGCAAGCAAGGTAAAATATGTCGGCGGTACACGTGGTTGGATAGAGAAAATCGAACTCGACGTCAATGTTGAGATTTGAACCCGAATGTGTCTAGGAGAAGAATAGCTGTCAAGTGATAGAACTAGAGAATTCTGGACGTGCTGAGTCTGGCGGTCGACAGCGAGAGCCATTGGCTGCATTGGGGTTGTAAACGGCAAAGGTGAGGTTGGGACCCGGAGCGAGAAGGGGGTATTTATGGACTCGAGCGTCCGGTTAGCAAAGCCGGCGGTGCTATTGCCGGGACCGTTGAAGACGAGCATAGTCCCATCGGGGTGACCCTGTGGCATGTCATCGGCCTGTCCATACTGGGGAAGATCATCCTGAGTCCTGGGGTGAGACGCTCGGGTATGTATGAGGACGGTAGGGTTATAGTTTTTGGCAGGGATAGGAAGGTGTCAAGGGAGAGTGGAGAAATTGGCTTGTACGAGCAGCCTTCCTCCAAGCATGAGGCAGGTGTTGGCGTGTACTAGTTGAGACCAGAGGGTGGATCATGAATTCCATCACGATCGCATTGATAAAACTCGAAGGTTCGAGAAACCCGCAGCCTTCGCAATCAGGCGCATTTCTATGTACATATCCGCCGGAAGTGAATCTGCCGACGATGACTATTGAACCATCTGCGAGTGCCTCTGCGGCTGAGTACCAGCGCATGACCTCCATGGGAAGGACGACCGGGTTGTCGTACCACTGGCAGTCGGGGTCGGATAGGTTGACGATTGAACACGGAGGTCGTCGTACTCTGGGGACGAGAACGCACTAGAAGAGTGCATGTGAAGAATTTGACCAATGTCCTGATTGCGACGTTGCTGCCAGACGTGAGCCAAGATCCGTTTGGGAGATGGATGCCAGACGCACCAAACGAGTTGGTATACACGCTCATGGTCGTCGCCTGGTATGTGGCAATGATCCTGTTTCATGCCCGTTCTTCGCGGCATTCACATCGACCGAGCCCACCACACCGAACCCCTGCCCGTCAATTTGGCTGCATTTCCCACCGGCTTGTCGAGTATGTACACCATCTTTTCGTTGCCCAAAAACATCTGCCAGTACTCAGTCTATGGCGCCGGTGGGATGAATAGGGACGCACCATCATTGCATTGACGAGCCTCGACAAAAGATGTGTTATGTTGAACTCGAAACATGAGAGAAGGACAGGAGAAAGGAGGGAATGGAAAAAGGGAAGAATGGAGAGGTTAATTGGCATCTGCCAGGATACGGAGAGTCCTTTGCGACAGGTGACATGGATATTATAGCACAGTCCAAGTTGAGTTGGTAAATGGTATAGCATCGTGTGACGCTTGAAGCTAAGCACGTACTACAGCCCTTTTGATTTTCGCCAACGTCCAAGTCGTCGGCGATGAGTGGTGCGTGCTGAGAGATAAAGTTGCATTGGTGCTGATTGTTGGACACAAGCCACAAGGCGACCGAATCGCGACAGCCACTAAAAAATCCGTCCAAGTCTGGGACAGCTCGTCATCAAAGTGGAACTGAAACCGAGGCATGGTCTCCTCTGGTTCAACAACTACCTCTTCGTCAAAACCGAGGACAGCAAAATCGGGCAAATCGATCCATCCACCGGGTCAACCGTTTTGGAGTGGTCAGTTCCTGACACCGACTATTTGTCGTCCATTGCCCTGCCGCAACATGGGAAATTCGTAGCATGCTCTACGAAGGACAACATCACGTTCTGGGACACCTCGACACACACCCAACTTGACCTGATCTCGCGGAGCAGCCTAAAAAGTTCAATCGCATTCTCTCCAGACGACCGGCTTCTTGCAATTGTTGCACAGGAAAGGAATATCGTCATCAAAGCCCTTTCCCTTATCACCGTACGTCCTCACACGGACAAGTTCCCCTTTCTCACCTGCACCTCATACACAAGGAGCCGGACATTCGTATTGAAAACGTTGCGCTTGATGCGTGGAAACACGGTCAACTCTCAAGTGCGGAAGCGTTGTTGACTGCTGCAATCCCGACGTCCAATGATACAGTCCATCATGTACTCGCTAGTCGAGCTCTTGTCCGGGCACGCTTGCAACAGTGGGATGCAGCACTCGAGGATGCCGAGAAGGTGCTTATTGCTCTGCTTTCACATATATGGACGCTGACTCCATGTTAAACCAACAAGTCCATCAAAATTCAGTCGTCTGTCATCACACACGTGGGATGTCGGGTGTGCGACATTGCGTCTCTACGCTTCCATTCAGATCACGTTGGCATTCTCCTTCTTATCAAGGTAGGCGTTCCGTGCAACACCCCTTGGATTTCGTTTAGCTTCTTTCTCGTCTTAGGCTGTCGTCCTGTTCGTGGCCGGAGAGTACGAAGATGCAATATCACGAATAGACGATCTCATTGCTGTTAGGTCCTTGGACTCAACGTTCTACGTAGTCCAGGCATGTGAATGATGCGGTATCGTGTGGTAACATCACTGATGTTTTCAATAGGCATATATTCACCTTCTCCATGGAAACCGGTACATGGAGAGCGGTGACTACGACCGTGCGATCCTATCGTTTGAGGACGCGCGACTTAAATTGGATTACCACACTCATCCACCACCGTTGATTGTCTCATTGGTATATCACCCACACCTCGCACTGCATTGAAATTGATTCTAATTTCTAACAGATTTCGGGGTGGAACTTTGATGATCTTGCGATCACGATTCAACAGCGATTGTGTGAGGCCCTCCTTTCAGCAAGTCACACGAATGAGGCTGGTGAGTCTGTACTATGGATGGTCGATCAAGAGACCATTATGTCCGAGTCCATCAAGACATGGGTTTCTGGTGAGCTATCGTTCTATTTGTCCTTCTGCCACACATCTAAAATTTACCGCAGACTTCATGCAACGATGTCTTTCTACACGGGAAGACAATGCAAACGTGGTGACCGCTGGCTACAACAATGTATCACTTCCTGCGACGCAACTATTGAGAGAGTGGGTAAGATCGAGAGTGACAACTGGGTCGTGGAAAGATGCCTTGATTGCCGCAACTAGCGTGAGCATTGTTTTGCTTGGATTTGCTTGTGTACCTGACGTGAATTTGGCCTGTAGTTTATAGTCCCAAGATTCACAATCTATCAAGTCATGTGCGAGCATTTGGAGATGACTGACCGCATAGCGGACACAGTTTCGTGTTTCCACCAGATGTGTAGCGAACTGGCACAGGAAATAGATGGCGAGCGAGTTAATTGGACTCGGGGTGAGTGATCATGTGTACAATACAGGAGACATATGCGTGACCATCCTCCATCAGATTTTAAATCACGATGCTGCGGGAAGCTAGAGCACCTTGGGGATAGCGCCATGAATGCCAAAGAATATGACGAGGCCATATTCCAGTACACGACTGCACTGTCTCTAGACCCCGCTACCAAGCAAGATCTCCTTGTTAAGCGAAGCACGGCACTTGTGGCAAAGGGCGAGTGGGACGATGCCTTGTACGACGCAAATGAAGTAGCTTGCTTTTGATCTCCTCTTTGCCCACGCTAACAGCGATTCATCAGGCGATTAGGCTTGATCCAGATTTTCCGTTGGGTTACGAAAGGAGACATGCTGCTTTGCATCGTAAAGGAGATCGTGATGATGCAATAGATGCATATGAGACAATGCTATTGAAGATGTCAGAATCATCCGATCCAGAGATTCGTGGTGAGGGTGATCACGTCATACGGATATTTTTTTGTTGATACCCTTTAGCACGATCCCGCCGCTATGTCTGGCCAGAAGAGAAGAGATCAGCGATCCGGACAACTATCGAGGATACGATTCGTGATTATCCACTAGTGCTCATCGACACCATCCATGGTCGTCTCTGCGATAAATCAGAGCAGGCTTCTGCTTTCGAAAATACGCCAACATTCAAGGAGCTCATCTCGTCCATGACCACACACACCCATATCAACCACGCCCATATCGAGCAGGAGGTTGGGAAATACTTCCGCTACGCCACGTTCTCGCACAAATGGGAGGACAACGAACCGCTGTTTGAAAAGGTTATCCAAATTGTGGTGTATGATCTCGAGGGCTCACGAGAAGCTCCAAATGTTTTGCAAGATCGTACGAGAGGCAGGATTCAATTGGGCATGGAGCGATACATGCTGTATCAACAAAGGGGATCATTTTGTGCTCCAAGAAGCGTTGGTCAGCATGTTCAAATGGTATGAACACTCTGCAATGACGCTCATCTTCCTGCGTGGGGTTGACCGTCTAGCAAAGCGCGGTGCTCTGACGAGGAACATATGGAATATGTGAGCGTGGACCTTACAGGAGTATCATGCGTCAAAGGTGGTCCGAATCTACACAGAGGATTGGACACTGTATCTGGGCCTCGAAATCTACAACCACAAGGAGTCACCCGAGATCATTTCGGAGATGGAGGAGGCAACGGGTATTTCAACGCGAGCCTTGATGGCGCTTCGCCCTGGGCTGGACGACATACATGAAAAGCTTTGCCTTGCCTCCGCACGCCAGACAACACGCGTTGAAGATGCAGCTTATTCATTACTGGGGATATTCTCTTTGTCACTGCCAATTACATATGGCGAGGGAGACAAAGCACTCAGTCAACTCTTGGCACAGCTACTCACGAGTTCGGGAGACGTGAGCATCCTTGCATGGTCAGGGAGATCTGGCAGCTTCAATAGCTGCCTTCCGTCTAGTGTCACTGTGTTCAGCCAGCCTCCGACCTCACACATCCCGCCAGCCATCTCTGACACTGAAATGGGATCAATCACTGCCGAATTGCGCTCACTCAACCTTGCTTTGCTTACAAGGCTGTATGACCGAGTCAATGAGCTCCTTGTGCCGTCGTTTTCAGGACGCCGAATGAGACTCCCGTGTCTCACCTTCAAACTTGGACAGGTGTCGGTTTCTCGGAATGGGTCGGAATGTGTCTTCCGTGCGCAGACGAATGCACTCGGGATTGTGGAGATCCAAACCCAAGAAGATCTCTCCCAATTGGGTTCTCTAAGCCTGGTTCACCCTTGGATTGACTTTCTCCTCGACCGACAGCCTGTCGGGAACGTCATGAAGACAATACCTGTGGAGAATATTGATGATGACCAGTCTTCTGTGCTGGGTGAATTGCTGTCATTTTTGAATCTATCCAATAAAACGTCCCTGGCACGACCCACATGAGCAGCGCGGTTGGTTGCTCGGCTTGGGCGACTGTTTGGCGGACGCCCTACCACATCGGCCGCTGACACTACATCCCTCTTGCCTCCTTCGACCGTGTCGCCTTCGGAAAAGCAGACACGTGTCCTACAATTCATTGCTCGACTGAGGCGGCCGTTTGGCGCGCTCCTACTCACGCCCACCCGCCGGAATGTGGAAGAATACAGGCGAGTCGCTGCGGAGAGTTTGATCACAGTCCAAGTGGAGGAGATCACGCCCGCAATATTGGACAAGTTGATACAAGGTGCAAAGATGTTGGACGTGCTACAATGTCACGAAAATCTCTTCTTCTTCATCGGGTTCCTCTATCGCTTCGTTCCTCTTACTTGGAAGAATTCGCATACTCTACTCTGTTTCATGTTTATCACCCACTTTTTAAAATCTATTTTGCCAGATCGCCTTGGTCGACGGAAACGAACCACGGAAGAGGGGACGCCACTCTCGGTTAACACTGACCATTCCACTGTACAGTGGAACATCACTCTCTTCACAGCAAAGGGGGGGGTGGAAGGCGGGGACCCATTGGTATGAGACCCACCCTCCTTGGTGATGGCATGGGTTGACGCCCAGTTGTTCACGTACATCAACTTGGCGTTCTCGCCTGCGCCGGACGATACCGTGTCCAACTTGTTCAAGGTGCGTGTGTCGTTCGGGTCTTTGTCTGCTTTCTAAGACAAGGATGATTGAACAGTCGTTTGCGACGGATGGTCATCTCATTGTAAATTACAGGTCAAGTTTCCTGGCCCAGTCCTACGCGTCGCATCTGACGATTCGTTGCACAGTACGACGGCAGCTTGGGGTTGAATGGAATATGTTGTCCGCCAGCGGTTTTGGTTCTCACATCACTTGCTTGCAGCAACCATCTACCGTTCTCGATCACCACTCAGCCCATGGATACAGTCGAAGGGGTACATACATAATGAATGATACACCGCGCACCCTCGGACATGGCTACAATGTTTGCCATCGCAAGCTTGTGTGCGCATACCCTCCCACCACAATACTTGATATGACTTTGTCTCCGTTCTGATCTGGTGCGGGGGTGATTCTCGCAGTTTCATCTCATATACACATACACAGGGTTCTCCAGATGGCAGTGAGCTTAAAGGGAAAGCCTCTTGCGGAATCAAGTGACTGCTGTCCGCAGATCGGGATACGATATCGGGGTGGGTTCGCTGGCTTCTCTTCCTTGCCGCTCCACATGGTCAGAATACGAAACTCGATCCAAACGACACCTATCAAGAGGAAGATGCGTGTTTGGAAAAACAATGCCTATGTATCATGGGTGCTTCCAACACCTAGATCCCTCTTCCTGTGATCTGCAGTTGGGCCGTATGGTCAACGAGATGTACCCTCTGCTGGATTCGCGTCACCGATCCATGGCATACATCCAAGTAAACCCATGGCGTTGCTCGGACATGGGCGTGGCGCTTCTCAAGATGACATGGCGCTTTCCAAAGCCTTTTGACTCGTGTCTTGATGGCGTCCATGGTTAGTCGTATTGACTTGTCTTGGTCACCTGACAGGGTGGATCGATCAACCGTCAATTCTCCGGCCGAGCGACTGTGCTCTTTCGCCGCGTCTTGAAATGTCGGAAATTTGTTTGGGCCATTGCAATAAGCGACGATGGCAATCACGTGGCAATGCCGATTGCTTTCCCATTGCGATTGCGATTGCATCGGAGCTGTGGACTTTCAACATCATTGCGACTGATTGCAGCGTGCGCCCATTCCCCAATCCATCGAATCGCCTGTATATTTCTTGAACATATCTGTATTCTATATTCTATCTCAAATGCTGAAGGTGGTCGACAAGAAGGTTCGCTGCTCGACCTGCAATGAGGCATTCAGCCGGCGAGGGCTTGTACCACATGAACGTGCATGTAAAAAGGCGTTGCGGGAGCAACAGGAGGACAGGGAGCTGGCAAAGGAAATATGAAAGGCTCAGAAGCTTGGTGGGTGTGATAGTCTTGTCTAATGTTGATAACATTCAAGTTCGTGCAGCACAACGTGCACTGATCAATAGCGATCTGCCCAAGGCCGTTCAATCCGATAACATTGCAGGTCCTTCGCAGTCTCAACAAACTTGTACGTTAATCTAGCTCCCGGTATGCTGATGAGTCTGGATTGTTAATCCCATTTTTCAGCCATACATGAACACGATTACAATGATTCAGTACCCGACTACAATATTCCGGACATCGATCTACCTGGTAAGTGGATGGACACCCAATACATTTTGATTTTGATGTTCCCTCAGACGAGGAGCCTCCCCATGATAATGAGAAGGACGACATCAAGGTGGAGTATCACCCTCATAGCGGCCGTGCTCAAGAAGTCCATCGGTTCTCGGACTATCAGCGAAACCAACCTTCTAACAAGCCTTTCGATTCTCGTGATAAAAAGCCATGGGAACCATTCCATTCTTGCCTTGATTTCAAGATCGCGGAGCTGGCTCTGCACGCTGCGTTGAACAAGGATGAGACTAACCGACTGATTAGTCTCATACAGCGTGCTGTGGGTGGAAAGGAATCCTTCACGCTTACAAGTCACAAGGAAATCAATGAGATGTGGAGTGGTGCTTCTCATCGTTTCACGCCCGTAAGCTGTTGATTATACATATGTCAAGTAACTCATATACAATGATGTATTAGTTTGAATGTACTGCCATATCTGTGCCGTATCGAAAGGAAATACATCAATTCAATGTATACTCTCGTCCCTTGTGGGACTGGGCAATTGATCTGCTGAGCCATCCGCACGTTGGACCTCACACCGTCTTTGATGCAGAGTGGCTCCACAAATATGACGGTAGCACATTTGTACGATTTATTGACGAACCATGGACAGCTGACGCATTTTGGAATGCTCAAGTAAGAACTTTTATTTTATCATATCTTGGTTCGAGTTGATAGCTTTCATTTGCAGTCTAACTTCCCTGATCCTCAGGGAAAGCCTCTCGTGTTCATTTTATATTCAGACAAGACCAAGCTATCGACGTTCAGCACGGCAAAAGGATACCCAGTCGTTGCACGACTTGCGAATTTACCAGTGAACATTCAAAATGGCAACGGGCTTGGCGGCGGTCGTATTGTTGGGTGGCTCCCTATCGTTTGTTTCTCCGTGGTCTTGTGTGACAGTTGGTACTAACTCATCCGACAGGTGAAGGAGATGCAAAAAGACAAACGTAAACCCACGTTTGTCAATTTCAAGAATGCAGTCTGGCATTCAGCTTTCCTGGTATTCTTGGAGTCTCTGATCAAGTACTCAAAAACGGGTTTTTGGTTCAAAGGCTTAGACGACATCCTTCGGCTCCTTTTTCCCATCCTTCTGATCTTATCTGGCAACTACGAGGAGCAGTATGTTCATTTTATGTGTCGGTTTCTATGCTCATGCCTTTCTTGTCTTACAGGTGTGTTATGGCCCTCATTCGTGGCTTGCGAAGCAAATTTCCATGTCCAGTTTGCCTCGTTCCAAAGGATTGCCTGGCAAAGCTTGGCATTTATCCGTCCCGCGACAGTACACAGTCGAAATCCATTGTTGAAACGGCAAGAGCAGAGAACACCGTGGATGCAAAGGAAGCACATCTAAAAGAATATTCACTCCGTGACGTTGACGTGTGTATACTAAATTAAACATGTATGCTTCATATCTAACTCTGATTGTCTAGAACGCATTTTGGAAGTTGCCAGGCTCCGACGCTCATAGCGCGCTCTCATGGGACCGCTTGCATGCACACGGAGGCTTGTGGCGGGATCACTTGTGGAAACAGTTTGGATTAATAATCAGCGACATGGGTCGTGATGCGCTGGCTACAATTGACAACAAGTTGCGTAGTATTGGTTATTCGTTGTAGTATTACTGATGTCGTTCCCTTAGTTTCGACGCATTCCCTCGATGGCGAACACTTGAACATTTTTCACAGGTCATGGAAATTTCGTTCAGCGATGGATCGAAGCATGAAGACATATCCATCAGTAAATTCACATATTGCTTTTTTAAGCTTTTATTGCTTTTCTTACATCACCACCGCCAGAAAAAGCACAAGAAGCACAGAAGCGACAAAAGCCGCAAAAGCAAAGGCACCAAATTATTGAGCGAATAGAAAAAGCGACAAAAGCGACAAAAGCGACAAAAGCGACAAAAGCACAGAAAGTTGACATTAGCAAAAATGATACAAAGCTAGCATGTAGACTAATATAGTGACTAGCGATCATGCCTGCATTGATGAATGCCCGTGTTGACGACAGCTGTTCTACAACAGTTTCAGCATTGGCATCAGCAGTCATTATTGACAACGCATACCATGATCGACTGAAGCCCATCGAGAGTAAGGTTGAGCGAGATCCACCCAAGTCCTTGACACGAGCATCGTCGGGGATGGTGATGGAAAGGACCAACACCTGGAGTGATATGGCAAACAGAGAAAGCGACGTGGGAAGTGCTCTTGCCAGTGGTGTGATTTTCATAGCTAATTGTAGTGGAATCGTCAGGGATGGTGGTGGGAAGTATCCGGACCCAGAGTGATGCAGCAAACAGAGAAAGCGGTGGAGGAAGCCTAGACCTGGCGAATGGGCTGAGCAGATTGGGACCACTATCGGAAGTGAAATTTACCGTACGACTGATGGTAAAACCATTTCTTGCGAGTTTGTGTGCAAAAAACGATTTGACAGTGAGGCTAGGTCTGCAGGACCTGGACCCGGAATGGTGGGGTAAACAGAGAAAGCGATGGGGGACAGGCTCTTTGTTGTGACCTGGCGAATGGGCTGAGCAAATCGGGACCAGCCCTAGTATTGTGAGTGAATCCTGTCATAGTAATGTCGCCAACACCTTGTCGTTCTGCGTGCCAGTAAAGGAGGTCGCCCAAGTTATGTTCATAGCCTAAGTATAGTATGGGGGTGTTGGTGATAGACGAGGAGAGAAGTTGGTCTGCAATGGTGGAAGCACTTGGAACGGTGAGTTACTGTGGAGAAGTATAAGTAACATACTGTGTCAAAATGCTGTCGCAAATGCATGATGGTCCACATATTTGTTGACATAGAATAAACGGAATTGATTGTATGAGTCATTTGGGCGGATGCCTTGGGACGGTAATGGGGCTGCTGCAGAGTATACCGGGATGAGGTGAGCAGCTCGAAATATGGACTCCACATGGATTACTGCATACTTGGGCTGTCTAGCAGCCGTAACGCTGGGCTTGACACACCACATGCCCATCGTCTCGTCCGGTGAATCGCCTACATGGTCAAACCAACGAACAACCGCACATGGATAGAGAGAACCTTGGAAGCTGAATGAAAAAAACACCGAAAATGCGCGCAATATCCATGCCCCTAAATCCGGGTACCTCTGGACTGGTGACAACGAAGACACAGTCCTGGCGAGGCCCTTCATTCCTCCAATTTGGGCATGCACGTATATACTCACGCCGCATTCCCCCAATTCCACATAGGTCGCTCGGTGCGTAAAACGTCGCAGATGCCGAGTTGAAAACTGATATTTTCCCCACATAAAAGGGACATGTGTCGCACGGTTGATCGTCGTCCGAGTGGATCTTGGTGTGCAGGAATGAGCGTACAAGGTGAGGGAGATTTGTTATTTGGAGTTCGGCTGCAAGTGCTTGAATGTTCTTGGCCCGATGCCGTTCTGAGGTACGACATGAGTTTGTGAAGAGTAACGCACAGTGGACTATACATACGGGGTGTCTTTGCAAGAGCTGTGAAGGCTTCAACACGTACACCATCCATGGGTTCAGCGTCAGATAGATCCTCCCTCCGGCTTGCAGTTTCATCCGGAGGGAGAAAGTCCTCATGTTCCAATTTAGCGTCTTGCTCCTGATCCAACGCACGTCGCGTCTGATTGTGCTGTTCTGAAAAGATGTTGTCAGACAAGAAAAGTTTACGATACTTGCATATTTACGCAATACACCCAGAATGTTCATATGTTCAGACTCGACAGCCAAAGATCCTGCGCGAGGGATGAGGAGACCGCGCGTCTGGAAGTTGATCCGTGCAGCAGTCAGCTTGTCCAGTCGTTGGTTGATGAGCAGCATTTGCCCCAATGCTTGATGATGGCTTGAACGACGGTAGGGCATTTTTACGGCTTTCACATGCTTCGACTCAGTGATAGAAGAGCACAGACCATTTGGAGCCCCGAACAATCGGATGAGTTCGTTGTAATGGCAAAGGGAGTGCTGACGAGGTAGAGAAAATGAATTGACAACACCAGCAGTCTTGAACACTTCGCGATATTGATGGAATTGGATTAGCGCATCTTGCAGGTCTAGGAGGTCTGACTCGG
>JBBPRM010000630.1:0-14304 GCA_038092995.1 Xerocomus minutiporus | reverse complement strand
ATTGTTCAAAGACGCTGAGCGATCAGGGTGTCCTGGTGGGCGAAGTGAGAGTGCTTCTCAGTGGAGAACAAGGGCCTCGTTCAGGTCATCAATCCCCCCAAGCTGCTGGTACCGAGAGGAGAGACGATTTGCAAGGCTGTTCAAAGACACTGAGCGATGAGGGTGTCCTGGTGGGTGAAGTGAGAGTGCTTCCCGGTGGAGAACAAGGGCCTCGTTCAGGTCATCAATCCCCCCAAGCTGCTCGTACCAAGAAGAGATAGCACTTGCAAGATTGTTCAAAGACCCTGAGCGATCAGGGTGTCCTGGTGGACAAAGTGAGAGTGCTTCCCGGTGGAGAGCAAGGGCCTCATTCAGATCATCAATCCCCCCAAGCTGCTGGTACCGAGAGGAGAGACGATTTGCAAGATTGTTCAAAGACCCTGAGCGATGAGGGTGTCCTGGTGGGCGAAGTGAGAGTGCTTCCCGGTAGAGAACAAGGGCCTCATTCAGGTCATCAATCCCCCCAAGCTGCTCGTACCGAGAGGAGAGAGCAATTGCAAGATTGTTCAAAGACCCTGAGCGATGAGGGTGTCCTGGTGGGTAAAGTGAGAGTGCTTCCCGGTGGAGAACAAGGGCCTCGTTCAGGTCATCAATCCCCCCAAGCTGCTTGTACCGAGAGGAGAGAGCACTTGCAAGACTGTTCAAAGACACTGAGCGATGAGGGTGTCCTGGTGGGCGAAGTGAGAGTGCTTCCCGGTGGAGAACAAGGGCCTCGTTCAGGTCATCAATCCCCCCAAGCTGCTCGTACCGAGACCAGAGAGCATTTGCAAGATTGTTCAAAGACAGCGAGCGATCAGGGTGTCCTGGTGGAAAAAGTGAGAGTGCTTCCCGGTGGAGAACAAGGGCCTCGTTCAGGTCATCAATCCCCCCAAGCTGCTGGTACCAAGAGAAGAGAGCATTTGCAAGATTGTTCAAAGACTGCGAGCGATCAGGGTGTCCTGGTGGGCGAAGTGAGAGTGCTTCCCGGTGGAGAACAAGGGCCTCGTTCAGGTCATCAATCCCCCCAAGCTGCTCGTACCGAGAGGAGAGAGCATTTGCAAGATTGTTCAAAAACCCTGAGCGATGAGGGTGTCCTGGTGGGTAAAGTGAGAGTGCTTCCCGGTGGAGAACAAGGGCCTCGTTCAGGTCATCCATCCCCCCGAGCTGCTTGTACCGGGTTAAGAGATCACATGCAAGGTTATTCAAAGAGCTCCATCGATCTGAATGTCCTGGTGGGCAAAGTGAAAGTGCCTCTCTGCCAAGACTAATGGCGTCATTGAGGTCGTCAATTCTCCCCATCTGCTCGTACCGAGTGCAGAGATCCATTGCATGCTGAATCAATGTGGCAATTCGCCCTGTGTCACCATTCGGAGTGTTGGCATTTGCCTGACAGATATTGGTCTCACAACGATGCAGAGGCTGGTTGAGAATGGAATGTACCTTTGAAAGCAACTGTTCAACTGGAAGCGGTCACGTCGCTTTCCATGCCAAAAGACAGAAACAAATACCTTTTGAACGCAACCGACGGAACATGATTCAATATGGTGGTTTGAGAAGTGACGCCGGGGTGCTGTACAATGCGACAAAAGCGAACTTAGAGGCAAGGATCTCTTGGTGACGCTCAGTCTGACGCCCACGCAATGATGCGAACAGCATGGCAGTGAGCTCAAGTGCCCAATCCCAGGCCTCATTTCGCACCGTGTATTGAAGACTGGATGTAACCTTCACATTGTAGCGCGATGCCAACGACACCCACCACTCTGAGGGAGTTGTACCAGTACTAAGACTATATAACAAGAAAAAAAAGACAAGTCCTTTCATCTGTCCACAATATTACGAGTCACGACAGTTCAGTTAAAAAAATTATCCAAACAATAACACAAATCTAGACTTTATGCGCATCAGCCCAGTCGACGAAGGTCTGAAAAACAAATGCGACTCACCCAAGGCGTTCAACAACGCAAGGGCGGCACAAACGACCAGGCCCGTCCCTACACCCCCCTCACGCACCGCACTATTCGTTATATTGACCATGGCCGTCGTCGCCAATACAATCGGCGGAAGGTCCTGCGCAGGCGCCGTCGGCTGCGTCTCTATCTTACCCGTCCCCACAATCACCATCGTCCCACTACCATTCACGACCGCAAACTTCAGCACCGGCCGAGACGTGAGCAAATTCGCATTCGGCGATACCTGCGAAACAAGCAACACATACGACCCGTCATTGTTGGCCGTGTATGTGTTGTTGAACAGGAGGTGATGCTGTCACATGTCCATCGCGTGCGTCGTGAATCCGTCCCGGGCGAGTACGACGGTCGTGTTCTCAGCAGCCAGCGTTGACCGACGTTCCTGTGCACCAGGTCGACGAGACCGCGAGATTAAAGTACGGCTCACCATAGCTGAGTCTGAGGCACGCTCATCACCTATGGGCGGACGCTTGACGAAACATAAGGGACATATGTGGTTGGATAGGGAACGTCCAACTTGGCGTCAATGTTGGGATTCAAAACCGCGGATGCGCTGGGAAGAAGGATGGCTGTCGGGTGATATAACTGGACGCACTGAGCCCGGCAGTGTGGGACCTGAAGCAAGAGACTGAAAATGGGCATCTGATCGAGAGAAGGCGTATACAGCACTGGTTAACAAGTTGCAGTACCATTGGCAGCACCGTTGAGCACGAGCAAGGTGCCATCGAGGAGGTTGGCTCGCATAGCAATCCGCAGGCATCTCAAAGACGATGCTGTAATGGACGCCGATTCCCACACCACGCTTAGATGGTTCACTGCGGAAGTTACTTAATCTTCCCGGCGACTATGGGGCCCTTTCAATCCCGCAAGTCTTTCAATCCACTTACCGACTTGCCGGATTTGTCTGGAAAAGTCATCATCGTCACAGGCGGAAAGTGCGTAGGCCGGAATAAGAATTGCTGCCCATATTAACCTACTGTACCACTAGTGCCGGAATCGGTTATGCCACTGTCAAGCACATTGCAAGGAAAGGTGCAAAGGTGTATATTGCTGGTCGGAACAAGGCCCGGGTAGAGGAAGCCGTCGCAAAGTTGAAACAGGAAGGGCTTGGACCTGGCAATGGTGAAGTCCTTTGGTTGGAGCTAGACCTCATCGATCCACGAAACGCGAAAAAAGCGGCTCAGGAGTTTATGAGCAAAGAGAAGCGTTTAGATGTCCTCAGTGAGCCATCTATGTCTCGCGTTTTGGATCATTGACGAGAACGTTGTATCGTTCAGTTCACAATGCTGCGCTGTACGAGCTTGTAATGGTTCATTTGCATAGGAGTTAACTGATTTCTCTCAGGCTTATAGAACAGTATGAGCTGACCCCTGATGGTACGTTGCACATATACTTTGTTCCTTGGATCTTGCTAACCGCATTGAAGGTGTGGACCGGGTTTTCCTCGTCAAGTACGTTGAGGAGTCCGACATCTGTTGGAATTACACACTCATTTCACGTTACAGCGTGATAAGTCCATTTGTCCTCACTCGTGAATTGATGCCCGTCTTGAACCAGACGGCGGCAGAACCAAACTCTGACGTTCGTGTTGTTGTGGTGCGTCACGTCTGTGAGCACCAGGACTCGCGGCATTCACACATTTTTAGGTTGGTTCAGAAGGCCACAAGTTGGTCCCCGGGAAACCTCGTTTCCGCAACATTGACGATTTGAATAACGAATTCAAGAGTGCTTATTTGTCAAGTTTTGCTCGTTATAGTGAGTTTTGCTCGTAACCATTATCAATCGACTCACTCCATCACAGCGTACTCAAAACTGGGCAGTATCCTGTATGCCTCTGAGCTGCAACGGAAGCTCAGCGCAGAGGGGTCATGTATTGTTGTCATATCTCTCGACCCTGGCGCTGTCAACACGTTTTCGCGCAAACCACAGCTGAGAAGTATATCTTGGCTTGTGGACGCTCTCGTATATCCTTTTTTCGTCCGTCCTGATGTTGGAGCATATACGTCCGTCTTTGCGGCCGCATCGTCTGACGTTACGGAAGACCCAGAAAAGTACAAGGGCGCATACCTCCTTCCTGTCGGTATCATTCGACAACCGAACGAAACAGGCAGCAGTGAGGAGCTCGCAAAAGAACTGTGGGGAACAATTGAGACCTTCTTGGCGGACAAGGGTATCTGAAAGGTTCTTATGTCCGTTATTTATGACGTTTTGTGTTACTCGGCCTGCTTTTAGGATACTGAATCCTTGAACCTGTAAGTTCTGGGGAGCAATATTAGTGTTGTACGCAATTCTATCGGTTATCGTGTTCCACTTACACCAGAGCGGCAGTACTTGGTTTTCCCAATCCGACGTTCGGGCTTAGAAGCCAGTCGCTCTGATCTTACGAAGGGCAGCATATAAGAGACACTGGTTCAAAGCATGCGGTCCTGCACAGTAAACATACCCATGGGTCATTCAAGCAAACGATAGCAACGGTATGACCCCCATTGTCCCTGTATCACCATTGAAACTGTTCGCTTCCGTGCACGCTCCATCCGAAATAAACCGCAAGTGATAATGCTACTGGTAAAATTTGCAGCTAGTTATTTGTTCGTCTACGGTGGCAAACAGCTGTACCACGTCGAGTTAACGTTTATTCCAGTCCAAATTTGCAGAATGCGAACATGAACGGAGCCGTGGCACGTTGCACAAAATCACCGCCGTGGGCATCTTGACTCCTTGTATACAATACCCACTCTGATCAAGTATTCCATCTGTCGAAAGCTTGGTTGACAACCTGTTGCCCACACGACCACTAGTATTGCTCATATTGGCGTACATGAGACCGGTTAAACTTACATTGCCAGACCGCAAGTATTTATAACGAGAGAACATCACTCGCTGCAAGAAACTGTGTTTTATACTCTACACGCATAACACGAGCAACCGGAGAAAAGCTAGAGATTGTCACATGATGTCAGACGCTACGCCAGCGCGCCAGCGTGTCCTGCCCGTCGGGAACAGTGGCATACCGTTTGGAAACTAATGACTAGCAGTGCGGTGTGAGGCCCAGGCCAAGGCCAAAAAGAGGGAAACATACCGGAATGTTGTCACTGCGGAGAGGTCGATGTAGGGTACCCCTGACGTTGGTGAGAAATCAGTGATGTCAGCGCCAGTCGGCTGCTTTGTGAATCAACTGTACAACTACTCAAGACGTTGCTCGAGCTCCCACGGCGTGCCAGACTTCGCCGAGCTAATGTACGCGCTACACGCCCCCGGTGTCGGTGTCGCCCGTCTGACCCGTCGTTGTGTGGTTTACATGGAGTTCACTAACACAGCACGCAGGGCAAGGAGTCGGATCAAACCCTTCGATGGTTGAGTACATTTCACTGGTAAAGATGATACGCGGTAGCCACTGCAACGAGTAAATTCATCGTCAATAATGGAATGCTCATACATGTATCGTACATCCAGATGAGAGAATACAAGTTCAGGAATGCTCCAAACAACTAGGACATTGTCGAATTTGACGGAGCGGGAGTACCGCGATGACGTTTTGAGCTCCGAAGATCTGGTGGTGGACTCAAAGCGCGCTTCGAGCTCCTTGACAATCCTTTCGAGTCTTCAAACATGTTCTGCGTGTTCAAAAGACGGGTAGTCTGTCTCCGTTTCTGGATTCGCGTGTTGCGGGTCAGTGAAGCAACTGGTAGATCTGCATCGGCATTGTCATCTATAGGCCAGTCCTTCTTGTCCAAGGCTTCCTGAATCTCGTTGATGAAGAAAGCGGAAGATTGCAATTTTGCGATATTCCGGTCGTAACGACGAATGTCTTGTGACAGTTCAATAAGGCGTTCGTTATATTCACTCTTCGGAACATTGAGTTTATTGCGATCTTCGGTTGTCGGTGGCCGTACTGCGTAGAGCGACTTGAAGGGCATGCTCAAGTCCACAATCAGATCATGTAGCGGCGTGGAGTGTCTCGCTTTAAACTTTGGCGACGGGTACGAACCACGGCCCAAGGCTTCAGACTTGCCAAGTCCGCCTTGCTCATCATGTCCTTCTAGCAAAACATATTCATCAAACTTGCGCAAGCCTTGTGCACGGTCAGTGGGCAGAAAGTTATCATCGGCTGGGACGTAGCGCAAAGCGATCCATCCTAGGACGTGTAGGAATGACTCCAGGTCATCTGTGAGGGTGTGTGTCTTGCGGAGGTTCTCTAGTAGATGTGCAGACATGAATTGCCATGTTCCCTACTCAGGTGGACGGTCATCAGTGCACGATAGGTGCAAAGGTGCTGGCCGACATACCGTACGATCAGGTCGCCTTCTTCCAATCTCGTTCACTGCTTTCGCCATCTCCCAATCGATCAATAGGCCCCTGCCTTCATCTGTGATAATGATGTTGCCCATACTTATGTCTCGATGCAAAAGCTTCGCGACTTCGAATGCGTGCGAGTGAGCTTCAGACTCGAATGTTAATGTGCTGTTGATTAGATCTCAGGGTACACACACCTTTCAATGCGTCCAAAACACCTGTAACAAGTTGCTTCGTGCATTCAAACTTGACCAGCGGGCGACCTACGACCCCTTGGACGAGGCGATAGTGTTGAAACGGACAGACCTCCGGCTTCACGCACAACCATTCCGCGCGCACAAATTCTTGCGTTCTCGTCTTCCCGCCAGCAACGTCCCCGCCAGCAACAAGATCAGGGATGTTGGGCGTATTGTGCTTGTGAAGTATTTCATAGATCTCGTGTTCAGGCATGATTTCGGCGTCGGGCGAGTTCGACAAGTATCGCCACGTGTCCTTCATGAAGATCAATCTTTCTTCGCACCACGGCCCTTCCTTCACTTCTGGATGTGCACCTCGTTCGCTCGAAGACTCGTGTTCGGTGCGTGACTCCATCCCTCCGTCTCCAGCCACGGTTGGAATCCATACAGTGGGTGAGGTCCGAGTAAACCGGCTAGCGAGCGAGCGATTTGTAGCTGGTGGCCGAGGACCATATGCATATCCCTTTCCTTCCAGACTGGGAATCGTGTATCTGTAAAGTGGAACGTCGTTGCCCGTGATCCCTAAATTCTCCCTCACCCGCGCGTCGTCCTCGGGTTGTAGACCCGCTGGCTGCACAGATTCGTCGTGTCCTCGCTCCCCGGCAGACAGGTGATCAAACCGCCACAAGAATTCAGCCATAAGCTCTGGATTCTCTCGGTAGTTGAATGCGGCCGTCACGATCGTACCAGCCCGTTCCCATCGGAGGAACCGGGCGTTATCGCCTTCGACCAAAATCGAAAAGGAGAAGTGCCGGAACTGCATGCTGTGCTGCGCGCCAGCATAGTGTGCCATTTGCCCGCGCGTATTCGACCCTTCGACGGTGTCCGGTACGAAGAACCCCTCCTCGTTTGCCCAAAGGCGCGCCTCCTCTGAATCCTTGGGATCGCGGAATGCAGCTCCTTGTGGTTTTGATTTGAACTCCATCCAGAGTTCCATCCGCGAGAAATCCGTTCTTTCTGGAATTGTCATACCATCGACACGGTCGTAGATCGCAATATCCGTCTTCAGCTTTAAATTGTTTGCTGTATCTTCTTTGCTGCTTGTGTTGACTGCCTGTAGGTGAGGCATCCATCCTTGGATCGCATCAATCTGTGCGTGGTCAATGACACACAACTCATGTAAAGACACGAGCACTCACAAATTTGCTATATCGAGCACTCTCTAATCCGTCTTTGGGAATATCCTTGAATGGGTCCACTGGAAGATCCGGTAACGGCGCATCGGCAGGAGGGAGGAATTCTTTTAAGAAGGGTGTGATGGGCATCGGACCCCACCAATGACCTTGCATTTCGAGGTCCAGTTCGTTTCGTGCTTCTTTAAAGTCGCAAGGCTCGACCGTGAACGCCTGGTTTGGACCGTGCTTCCTTTTGACGGGTGTGGATTCAGTGGCACCTACACGATCGGTAACGGGTCGTGTGCCGGCTACGTCAGCGTGCTGTGGTTGTGCCGGATGCTCCTCCTGGTGAGTATGAGACATGTTAACAAGGGCGCAATGAAGAAGAAATTGACGAACGAGTTGTGTTCAGGATGCCCGAGTATTTATCCTCGCAGAATGTGACAAGCTGTGGAAATGAATGTCAATCTCGCGACAATGGCCATTGTTCGACGAACCTAGACGTGGACTCTTCGTGTGGACTCGGCGTGAGATGAAGACTGCTGTTAATGTTGAAAGAGTCCACAATCAAGAGTCAAGACGCGTCCCGGTCAGGTGACCGTACGGCTATCCAACACCTGCCTTTTTTGGCCTTCGATCACCATGGTGCTCCTACTTCGTTGAACGCGATGTAGGAACTTTTTTGCCCGTTATCGTGCTTAATTAAGCCCCAAGATGGATATGGACCATTGGTATATAGTCACCGACCTCATCGCCTTAGGTAGTGCAAGCATTGCACGGGTATCATCCAGACGACCTGACTCGTCTACGTGACCTTGTAAAACACGACCTTGTTCGTCTCAGAATCATCCACCGCTCACTGCTCGCCCTCACCGTATTGGTGCGCACGGGCTGCCCGCCTGCGTTCGCCCGCCTCGCCTGCGCACGGACAGACGGACGCGATCATCCCGCCAAACTGCTCGAAAGACGCTCCCAATCGTAGTCGGTTACACAAGTGCCTAGTACAATGATCAAGAGAACTGGCGTACAAGCTAGCTAATCCGATGGCTCATCCCAATTTATTCCTTCCCAAGCTTCTTCTTCCTTGCCATTCATATAGCGCGCCTCTCTAGACCACCCGTATTGCACTTCATTCTCCAAGTCCTCCGAGACAGAAGGCACAGATTGTCGCGCATCATAGAGGTCTCTGAGAATCCCCGCGATGTCCTCCTCCAAGAATGGGTATGTCTCTTTATTCAACCCAGCCACATAGATACGAAGGCATGGATCCTCCGTCTTGCTCCTGTCGTACACGGCTAAATCAGAGGACGACAGACCAAGATCTGCCACGATTGCAATGTAAGGAGGACCTTGGAAATGGGGAGTGATGTTCCTGTGCTTTCGGGTGATTTTGCGCACAAGCTTCCGTCCTGGGCGGTCGCGCGCCTTGTCCGAAATTAGAATATGTGACATGTTGCTTCCACGAGGCCGTGACTTGAAGTACATTGGGATGACCTTGTCGATTATGGGCTGGTTGTGACAGCACTGGATGGCACTTGTTCGCGCCCAGAGGGATTCCGTCCATTCCTCGATACTATACATGGTCAGTGTCACATTAAGTAACCAGAGATCGTGCTGGTAACGTACGAAATATCATTTTGATCTCCGTTTCCTCGGGTTATGTCAAATCCCATCTGAACCCAGTGAGTGAAATCGATATATGCATCTTGAAATACCTTCCGAGCTTTGCCTGCCTTATTCCAGAATTCCGACCCGAAGAGGACCTCGAGGAACGTCACGACAGGGACCAGTCGACAATACGGAAGCTCATAATCCCCACTGACCCCGTTATTTGTCGAGGGGGGGGAGGATCGATACGCAAACCCTTTGCGAACACAAGAATCCTTTGCGAGGAGCCACAGGACACGGCTAGCTAGCTCTCCGGTATCTCCGGTGTTAATTAGACCATTGTTGACCATCAGAGAGACGTTCTTTAGAGCGGTGGAGAGATTTTCTTCTTGTTCGTAAAGCAAGTCGGCGGCGGCGGCTGACACAATAGGCTCGGAAGGGTAGTAGCTTGCGTAGCCCCACATCCGGTCGCCAGTCGTCTTGACACAAATGCGGAGATGATTAGCAATGAAGGTATCATTGTATTGGACAGCTTTGCGGTGACCGAAAGCTATGTCGAGACCGAATCGTTGACCAATGATTGCGAATGCGTGGACGTCACTGTTTGATTGGAATGTCCTCGATACGCACAACTTCTGTGCGGCAAGGTCAACGATCTTTGGCAGTGGTCTGTGGCCCCTAAGTGACCACCATCTGTGAGTGAATCAGTGAACACGGAAGCACGATGCCAGGAATGACTACATACAACGGACGGCCGTATTGAAGGAGATGACTGCCCCATGCGACTTTGTCTAGCTCAACCTCCTTAAGCACTGGGACGTACTGATCCCATCCAAGCTGTGTAAATGGGGGGAAAAGTAGTTCTGCCTCGAGAGCGACTCTTGCAGATGGGACTGAGAATGTCATAGTGAAGAAGACAGCAACAAAAAAAATATGCTGGCACTTACACAGGGCCTGAGGAGATGCGTAGTGCGCAACTTTCGCAGCAGTCGACACGAACACCACCCAAACTGGCTCAGGTTTAAACATATCTGAATATTCCTTGATAGTCTGGAGGAACACTATTGCCGGAAGGTAGTCTTGATTCTTTGACCTCTCATACAGTACATGGGCCTCGTCAAGGGCAATTACCACTTTTGGCTTGTTCTCGTTCCTTCGGAAGAGGCGGGCGGTATCCACCATCTCCTTAAAGTACACGCACATGACATCGGACGACTCCGAATATTCTTGTTCGACCTATACTTACGTGAGTGACAAGTATTGAAAATCACAATTGCACTTACATTGGCAAAGTTCTTCTTGACATCCTCGAAGAATTTAGTGCGCCTCTTATTCTCAACATCGGAAAGCACCCCAAACGGATCGGACTCCTCCCGCAAAAAAATGGCAAGGCATTTGAAAACTGTCGCGAAAAATGTCCGACAACGGTGACGATATAGCTCCACAGTGGGGAAGACCTCGGTGAGAAGGTTCGCAGGTATCGTGTCACGAGGAGGATATCCTGCATCTTTCTCGGATCGGATGTTGATATATAAGACACAAATATCCTTCTTCCCAAGCTTCGGAAAGTATATGTGAAGAATGTTATGCGATGCAACGACGAGAACTCACTTCAAACAATAAACGTGTCTTTCCCACACCCGAACTCTGGGTTATGGAGCAGAACTTGGCGTAATAGGTGTTGTCATGCAAGTTGAACGCAATATTGTTTTGCTCAAGATACTGAATGAACGCATCGACGGAAGCTCCCTTATAGTCACGAGTCATCGCTTCCCCAAGCGCAGCGCGCTCTGCTTGTGTAAGGTTTTTTGTGTAGGTCGTGTAAGGACAAACCACGATATGTCGCTGGAGAAATTCACTTTCGGTTTTGGGTGCCTGAAGACAACCTATGGATTATGAGCAAAGAAGAAAACCCAACGCCACAATCAACATGCGTACTGAGTATGCGAATCCTCTGAAACGACATGGCTTGCCAAGCACCACTTAAAGTCGTCCTCAGGTTGTTAGGGAATTTTTTATTTAGGAGGAATTTTTGATCCAGTCTGGGATCACCTTTAACCACCGTTTGTAGTACAAAGCGAAGCTCCGATCCTGATGGGTTCTCCCGCCATAGTGTCCCATCCTCCTCCAATGTCGCTTTCACTTCCTGGTCCATCCTTGTATGATCTTCAATCGTGTAGTGGTCTTGACTCCCAGTGGGAGGAGATGGACTGCCGTCGACTATCATCTGTTCTGGTGCGGGTTGGCTGGTTTCAATTTCCATGATGGACGTTAGGGGTTGCTATCGATCCGGGGGAGTTTGAACTCAATGGCGTCGGTGAGCCCACTGCCCAGACCGCGACCTTGCAAGGCAAATTGAGACCGCCTTCGACGATCTTTTCGCTGATAGACTGGTCACCAGTCTACTCCGTGCCTCCGGCTTGGGGGCGTGTGTGTGTGTGGGAGGGGGGGATTGAGACTACTTTCAACTTGTCAGCCTACGTCATTCCAACGGACTGGCACACACCGACGTCATCTCATCTGCAATACACTAGACTTGCGAGTTCGAGCGTCGCCCTGGGCAAGTTGCAAGGTTCGACTGCCAAATCGAGTATCATATTCCCACATAAACCACAGGTCTTGGTGATTTGAATTCCGGGGCAGCCTAAGGTGGGGACAAAGTTTTCGATCGGCGCTGGGAAGGTGTAGGCATGTTGGCTTACCTGATTCCGGAAAAGTGACCGTCCGGGACACAGTCTGAGTGGTAATCAATCACTCAGTACCGAGTCGCAGATTGGCTCGCTTTCTCCGCTCGTACTTTCATTTGTGCTTCGAGAAGGTGCCCCAGCGCAAGTAGTACTACTACATAGAACGAGATGAGTATCTCGCGTCGGTTATCAAATTGAACGTTGAGCACGACACGTCTGATATCCAGCCGTAGCACAACCACATCAAGACCTTGCTCGAACTCCCACCCGCGCCAGACTTCGCCGAGCTAGCGTATGCGCTGCACACACCCCGTGTCTGTCGCCCGTCTGACCCGTCGTTGTGTGGTTTACATGAATTTCACTAACACAACACGCAGGGCAAGGAGTCGGATCAAACCCTTCGATTATTGAGTACATTTCGGTAAAAACGATGCGCAGAAGCCATTGCAATGAGTAAATTCATCGTGCATAATGGAATGCTCATACATGTATCGTACATCCAGATGAGAGAATACAAATGCAGGAATGCTAGGACATTATCGAATTTGACGGAGCGGGGGTGCCGCGATGGCGTTTCGAGCTCCGAGGATCCGGTGCTGGACTCAAAGCGCGCTTCGAGCTCCTTGACAACCCCTTCGAGTCTTCAAACATATTCTGTGTGTTCAGAAGACGGGTAGTCTGTCTCCGTTTCTGGATTCGCGTGTTGCGTGTCAGTGAAGCAACTGGTAGATTTGGATTGGCCTTGTCCTCTATAGGCCAGTCCTTCTTATCCAAGGCTTCCTGTATCTCGTTAATGAAGAACGAGGAACACCCCAGTTTTTGGATATCCTCATCATAATCTTCGATTGCTGTACGAAGCCGGTCTAACTTCTTGTCAGAGTGGGTTGTCAATTTTTTTATCTTCTCGCGGTCCCCTGCTGTCGGTGGCCTTACAGCGTAGAGCGACTTGAAGGGCATGCTCAAGTCCACAATAAGATCGTGTAGCGGTGTGGAGTGTCTCGCTTTAAACTTTGGCGACGGGTACGAACCGCGACCCAAGGCTTCAGACTTGCCGCGCCCGCCCTCATCAAACTGTCCTTCGACCAGCAAATACTGATCAAAGATGTCCAAGTCCGACGCCCGATCAATGGGGCGAAAATCATCATCGGCTGGGACGTAGCGCAAAGTTATCCATCCTAGGACGTGTAGGAACGATTCGAGATCATCTGTGAGGGTGTGTCTTGCGGGGGTTCTCCAGTAGATTTGCAGACATGAATTGCCATGTTCCCTACTCAGGTGGACGGTCATCAGTGCACGATAGGTGCAAAGGTGCTGGCCGACATACCGTACGATCAGGTCGCCTTCTTCCAATCTCGTCCACTGCTTTCGCCATCTCCCAATCAATCAATAGGCCCCTGCCCTCATCCGTCAGAATGATGTTGCCCATGCTTATGTCTCGATGCAAAAGCTTCGCAACTTCGAACGCGTGCGAGTGAGCTTCAGACTCGAATGTCAATGTACTGTTGATTACAGATAAGAGTACACGCACCTTTCAATGCGTCCAAAACACCTGTAACAAGTTGCTTCGTGCATTCAAACTTGACAAGCGGACGCCCTACAACCCCATGAACGAGCCGGTAGTGTTGAAATGGGCAGACCTCCGGCTTCACGCACAGCCATTCCGCGCCCACAAATTCTTGCGTTCTTGTCTTCCCGCCTGCAACGTCCCCGCCAGCAACAAGATCAGGGATGTTGGGCGTATTGTGCTTGTGGAGGATTTCATAGATCTCGTGTTCAGGCATAATTTCGAAGTCGGGCGAGTTCGACAAGTATCGCCACGTGTCCTTCATGTAGATCAATCTTTCTTCGCACCACGGCCCTTTCTTCACTGCTGGATGTGTACCTCGTTCGCTCGAAGACTCGTGTTCGGCGCGTGACTCCATTCCTCCGTCTCCAGCCACGGTTGGAATCCATACGGCAGGCGAGGTCCGAGTAAACCGGCTAGCGAGCGAGCGATTTGTAGCCGGTGGCCGAGGACCGTATGCATATCCCTTTCCCTCCAGACCGGGAATCGTGTAACTGTAAAGCGGAACATCGTTTCCCTTGATCCCCAACTGCTCCCTCACCCGCACGTCGTCCTCGGGTTGTAGACCCACTGGCTGCACAGATTCGTCGTGTCCTCGCTCCCCGGCAGACATGTGATCAAACCGCCACAAGAATTCAGCCATCAGCTCTGGATTCTCTCGATAATCGAATGCAGCCGTCACGATCGTTCCAGCCCGTTCCCATCGGAGGAACCGGGCGTTATCGCCTTCGACCAAAATCGAAAAGGAGAAGTGCCGGAACTGCATGCTGTGCTGCGCCCCGGCATAGTGTGCCATTTGCCCGCGTGTATTCGACC
>JBBPRM010000629.1:0-14305 GCA_038092995.1 Xerocomus minutiporus | reverse complement strand
GTTCTGGGGACATATAGAAAGAGGTGGCAATGCGGTTTGGCGTCTCAGAGGGGACCCGTCACGGTGTTCCACGGTTAGGATCGCAACCGAAGAGGACAAGACGGTTGGTGAGGGCGCCGTCTGCATCTTGATGATCCTAAAAGGTGATAAAACTACACATTCTCCTCAACAATTCATATACAACATCATATAAAATGTCTCTAGACACAGCAAAGTTAAATGAAGGAGATACGAAAATTGACGTGACAAAGGCCAGAATCACGCTTGTGACACTTGCCACCAGGCGGCAGAAGCGGGCTCTGAATTTCCCACGGTCCAAAGCCGAGCGGGGCTCGAATAAGCCTCAACACGCTGTGACATTTCGTGGCATTTTGTGACTGACCAAGTGACCAACTAGATCAAAGATACGTACCTCGCCAGCTGTCCGAAGATCTAATGTTGTGCCTCACTAAGTACAACGCAACGTGCTGAATAAACCACTGATTGGGATATTTCAGTCGGAGATGCTATATTCAAAGTCCGCCCGTACGCTACTTATCGTGGCTGCAATTTGGCTACAATCCCGAGCGTGCGATGAACAGCGTTTTCGAAATCGATTCTACAGAGACGCGTACCAGTTTATCCTCTGAGCAAGGAAGGCCCCGTGGACAGTAAGCCCGGCCACCAGTGTCCGTCCCTAAATTTTCCATCCTTGTTCACGCAGCGACCACCAACCTGCCACCGATGCCCTGTTCACTGCTTCCAGCATCATTCCTGCCGGCGAACATGGGCGAGGATGTATTTCAGGTCGGGCAGGGTATGCCTTTCTCCGATCATCCATCGATGAACGTCAAGTTCTCATTTTGGTCTGTTAAAGAGTCCAGGAACCTGGCACCGACCCCGTGCCCTCTAATACGGACCAGCGACGGTAAGTGTGATGCTTGGTGAGCGAACATTCGTCAAACTGAGAGATGGCGGTAGAACGATACGTATTGATCCTGCGTTCACATATAACTTAAATCTGGTGCACGGTGTCATGCTAGTGGGCTCTTCAAGTCCAGCGTGTCGCCCCAATTTTGGGACCTATGGGCGCACGGTTAGACTTCGTGCAAACCACTTCCCAGTCCACAGCATTCCGGATGTTCTATATGAGTATCATGTTGAGATTTCCCCTATGACTTATTTACGCAGCGTTCGCACGCGCATATATCAGCTTGCGGAGCAGACGACTGTCTGGGAACAAGCTGGATTGGTGGGAACCGTCGTTCACGATGCTGCTTCAAGGCTTATCTCCTCGGAACCTTTGCCGCATCCCTTGGAGATTCAAGTGCACTATCATGAGGGGGGGACTCCATCTCAAAATGCTCGCCTCTACACGTTGACAATTAAGTTTGTCAAGGCGCTCGACATGGGAAACCTGATCGGGTAGGACACACGATTCGTTAATCCGACGAGCATTTTAACCCTTGGTTTAGATACATTCAGGGGAGACCTGGATTTCGGAATCACAACATCTCTTCCGCTATTTCTGCTCTGAATTTAATTCAGCTCGCAGCTCGTGGAAACGAGCTCCGGCGGTCACACTTTTTGGATACGGAAAACACAGCATTAGGTGGTGGACTTGAAGCGCGCAAAGGGTTCACAATGACCCTTCGTCCCGCTCGAGGGCAACTGACGGTCAGGGTGGATCTAACAACTACATCATTCTATGTCCCCGGGAATCTGGCCACTTGGATGATAAACTTCCAGAAAATTTCGTCGTTGCGCATGGCCAGGTTTATACCTTGCGTGATGGTGATGACTAGGCACACCCAGTCCCGAAAGAGAATCGCGAGACTTTCAGCGCAGAACTCAAATTCAGTAATATTTGAAACCCGTGAATTTGGCCAAGTCACGATCACACAATACTTTGCTCGCAGTAGGTCTAATTATGCTACCATCACGTTGATTGACTCACTATGATCGTCCTCCCAAGAATTCGGCATCCAACTGCAATTCCCTCATCTTCCACTAGTCGAATTTAACATAAATCGTTCGGCGATGCTTCCCCCCGAACTTTGTACGATATTACCAGACCAACGATCCCGAGGAAAATTGCTTGATGTACAAGACAGTGCGATGTCGCGCATAACACGCGTATCTCCAAATGCCAATGGAGAGGTGATTCAGCAACTCGGGCAGCAGCCTGTCGGTCCAATGCTCGCATCTTGTGGTATGAATATTGGCCCTGACGTACTCGAGGTCCTTGGCCGTGTATTGCCCAAGCCTGCAATCGTCTATTCTGCTAATACAGTTCATGTCAACGATCGAGCCCAGTGGAACCTTCGAGACGCCAAGTTTATAGTCGGTGCCCACCTCGATCAATGGGCTGTCCTTTTAATAAATGGCGGTTACCGTGGCTTCACTGGTGTCACCGATCTGGAACTCAAGAGGGCTGTAAGTGCTTTCCGGAATATGTGCAACGACAAGGGAATGAATATCACGAGAGACCCTATATACGCTGCTGCCCAACTTCCGCCTCACGGTGCTGACCCCGACCACGCTATCGCAGGCATCAGAGCTACGCTCGTGCAGATTCAACCTAAACCCCAAGCCATCTTGGTCGTACTGGCCAGTGGGGACGCACTCGTGTATCAGATCGTAAAGCACCTCTGCGATGTCATTTTGGACGTCACTACCATTTGTGTTCTCCCTTCCAAGTTTCGCGCTCCTCGACCACAGTACCTCGCGAGCCTTGCCCTCAAGTTCAACATGAAGCTGGGCGGCATCAACCACAAGTTAGATGCAGAAAGCGTCGCGTGGTTAAATGTGGCGCCTACGATGGTCGTAGGGATCGACGTCCTACACCCTGTGCCTGGTGATCCGAGTGGTACGCGTGAGTGCCTGCAATTCATCTTCAATCGACCATTTGCGAGGCTCCCCCAGCCTCGATTGCAGCCGTCGTGGCAAGCGTCGACGAGCACCTTGCGCAGTATCCGGCTAGTCTGTCATTTCAATGTTCATATCAAGAGGTAATGGTTTGTGCCGCACACCTTTGGCATCACTGACATGGTCTCTGGGTAGCTTATCACGGATCTTAGGACGATGATAATCCATCGACTAAGGTACTATCAGAGCCGAAACGACGGGAAACTACCAGAGCGAGTTCTCGTGTATCGTAACAGCATTTCAGAAGTGAGTCATGTACACCCTTGTTAATTTCCAATAGGTTTTAACTTCTCTCAAGACAATGTTCAAGATTTTGCTGTCTACAGAAGTTCTTAAGATCATGGATGCATTTCAGTCATTCGACATGCCCAACGGAGGATACCGACCAAAGTTAGCGCTAGTTATTTGCTGCAAGAATCAACGCACATGGTTTTGGGTGGACGGCGCGGTGGGTGACGGCAACCCGGAGCCAGGGACGGTCGTCGATAGCGGAGTGATGTCCGCGTACAATTTCGATTTTTACTTGCAAGGTTCGTGGCCATCCCGGGTGTCAACATGAGGGTTCGCATATATTGATGCACGTACAGCTCATGGAGGTGTGTCAGGCACCGCTCGGCCGACGCTGTACACAGTCATCTACAACGAGATGGGCGCAAAGGCGGACGAGATCCAGGGAGCGACTCACGCACTTAGTTACATGTATGCACCGGCAACGCATGCAGTGAGCTTGGCCGCTCCCGCACATTATGCCGACATCGCCTGCAAGCACGCAAGGTGCTACCTGTGGAAACTCCTCCAACGACATAGTGACACGGATGATGAGGAGACGGTCGCAGCGATGGAGGAGATAAGGAACATGGGCGAAATCCCTGGTTGGAGTCTGAGCAGCACAATGTTTTACATATGAACGCTGGAAAGAGTATTGATGGGTTTGGTATCGTGCATACTACTTAGTGCGCATGGGATGAAATCCCTATCGAGAATGTTATTCAATCACAGCCCATGTGTATTCCATCATGACTTGAGGTTACGGAAGAACTGATTCACCTCCGAAGCAGGGTGGGTGGTAGGGTGTATCCATCGACGAACAGTATCATATCTTGACAAATATCTTTGACTGCCAGGTACTGTAAAAACTGAAACAATGTTGAATTCTTGTTTATTTACCTCAACATTGAGCATAGAAACAGGCCATTGACGGTCCTTCAAACCCCACCAACCTGACGATCGCGACCCTCGGGCAATCGTTGCAGTTGACTCTTGCTCCGGGTCCTTGGCCGACGCTTCGCGTACCACTCCCAAGCGAGACGGACAACCTCGCCGTCGGCGTCGTACGGTGTTGGAATCTCGCTGTATCCAGGGCGAGCTGTGGGATGGCGAACATAGATAGCAGAGCAGGTTTGGTATGAGACTTCAGCATATGCTGGGAGGAAAATAAATGGTGACGCGTATGGAGGAAGGTGGAACGGCGTGAGATCATCAGGCGTTTTAGATGGAATCGCATGTGCTTTGGCAGGGGGACTATTGTCTTCGCTTTCGTCACTTTCAGGTTCCTTGGGCGGTTTTGGCTCTTGCAACAACCGGATTTCTGCAGGGTCTACGGAAATCATATCACCTGGAGCTAACCGGGTGTTGGAATCCGAGTGCTACGCCGAGAAGTCAATATGGCGAAGGAATATATAAAATTGGCTTTGTACCTTCTTGCCGTTGAGCAAGACATGACCGTGAATCACTAATCTCCGTGCTTCGTACACGCTGGACGCGAAGCAACACCTGAAAATGAACACATCTATCCGCCGCTCGACTTCGGCCATCATCAAACTTCCGACAGGCGCGAGGCCTTTCTCGTCTTCCTCCCTTTTCCTGCGTTCCGCTCGCTCGAGTTGCTCCGTCCGGCCAGCGAATTCGTCCAAAACCAGGCTAGCGTTAGCTTTCGTTTGCACGCGGGGTCGCACATCTGGCAGCGTCGCAGGGAGATACCAGCGCTTGAATGTTTTCTCGGGAATGAAGTCCCCATGGTAGGCACGCATGAGGGCCTTCGC
The DNA here is from genome assembly GCA_038092995.1 of Xerocomus minutiporus. Classification (NCBI taxonomy): domain Eukaryota; kingdom Fungi; phylum Basidiomycota; class Agaricomycetes; order Boletales; family Boletaceae; genus Xerocomus; species Xerocomus minutiporus. The sequence continues at coordinate 9,356 of JBBPRM010000629.1, read as the reverse complement.
GGTCCAACGTTGCTGGAAAAGAGTCCGGTTTGTTCGGCTGAAAGCTACCTGTTTTTTTGCGACAAAGGCGCGTGCCCAAACGTTGTAAAGATTGTCCAGTGACCAGCTCTTGTGCAAGGCTCAATACTCTAGTCACGGAACAGTAAAGTTGGAACAGACTTACCATGCGAGGCAGACATCTCTTTATGTTGAAGACATTTTTGTCCCTCATGACAGACTGTTCCTACGGTCACCAGTCGCGTCGCTGCTGAGCCTATGACTTGAAGGATGTACGCGTCGAACTGTGAAAGCCTTATTGCCGGAAATTCGCACGCCTGACCTCAAACTACTACTTACCCGTAATTAACTAGACTATATACTACGACATGGATTTAATGCTACTTAACCTCACCACCAGGGGAAGGAGGGATACGTTCTCACTCGACGCGTAGTACTGCACACAATCCAAATGAAACTGTAATATTGGTTAAGCATTAAGAATCACCCGGAGATTGATTGCATTTACCTTGAACCTGCAGAAAGACATGAGATGACTAGTTACAACAGCGCGGGCATCATGTACTTACCAATGGTTGAAGTTTGACTCAAACTTTTTCAGGAAATCCCACCGCTTGCCCATCGCTTGATCCCCGTTACCCGATTCAGCAGCTGAAAGCGCCTGTGATGCTGATTTTGTGAATGACGATGAATAAAGCGCGAATGTCGAGCATGTTATAATCATGCGTGAGTATGCCTATTGTATGGATCGTCTGTTAGGAGAAGTACCACTGTAACCGGACCCACTCACTCTAAGCAATTTCGCGCTCGTCAGCATACATTCCTTCAAGCAAGTATCCAAAAAATCGACATGATCCCTCAGCAACTGATCCACCGTCGTCACCTTGGCCAATTTCGCCTCTAGAGAGCGCCAATTAGGCTCCAGGACCTCGAAGGTGACAAAGGCTAGTATTTGTTGAACAAACGCCAGCATCCGCGCGCGAAGCAAAAGTACACGGAGTCTCCATTGCTCAAACTCGGGATGATTAGGAACAGGTTTGCGCCACGTTTCTGTCTTTTGTTCAATCCACATCGAAGTAAGTGATTGTTCAACGTTTTTGAGGTGCAAGAGGAATCGGAAGAGTAGTTGATAACGTAGAATGGTCTTGCGGGAGATTACAAGGGAGAGGGGAAATTTTACGTTGTAGTCAAGCGCGAGAGCCTCGATGGCTGCAATGTTCGTGAGATCGAGCGTTGGCACGTATGTCCTCGAAAATCTTACCAAGCATTGGCTTTTTCTCGTCTCTGTCCTTATCCCGGTCCTTTTTGGCGTCTTCGTGAACTGCACCATCATGCACAGCCTCCCCATCGTCTCCTCCAATAACTCCGCTTACACTGATGACCTTCAACAACCATTCATACAGTCCTGTCCCAGCGATACTGACTTTTACGTCCTCCCGGAATGGTGCATCTTCACTGGTGAGTGCGAGATCAAGTAGGCTTTGCAGCTTTACGATGCTGGCCGATTTCGCAGGCTTTTTAAGCTCAGTATGGGCAAGGTCTAACAGGTGTGTAAGGAAAGAGGCTTGCGAGAGAAAAAAGTATCGTTTTAGAGAGCGCAAACGAGGAATCAATTGTTGATCCTGCAGTAGAAGCTGCAGTAGGGTATGATTGGCATGTGTGTAGGCATCCTCCACGAACTTGTACAGTCTGAGAAACAGTCATTTATGAGAGCAGACGAACAGTACTGAAGCTCACTTTTGGTCATCCATGGGGAATTGTTGTTCGTTTACTTGATGCTGGCTTGTCTGCAATTCCATACCGCATTCGCGAATGACATTGAGGTATTTACCAGCGAGAAGGACCTTGTATTTCCACCCCTCGAGTGATGGAGGAATACAAGCACCACCTGGCAGTCTACCACCCGGTGTCCTCGGTGGTGGGACACCCGCATGCTGCCGCTTCGACAATGATGTCGATCCGTCACGCAACTGTATACAGTAAGACGGCGTGAACAATAGCAACCAATACATCGAATGGCTTACCGTATATCGCCTTTCCCAATACTCGTCCGTATAATCCACCTCCAAAATACCCTTACTAATAAATTTGCTCTCCTTGACGGAAAATTCCTCATATGGATCCTGTAATCTCCCAGTTGTTATCCATTCACGAAGCATTTGCGCGTACGGAATCCCAGCTGCGCTCAGCAATGTATCGTATACTTTGCATGCTGTTGGGTCCCCGGACATTCCCTGCATCCGTTCGTAGATAATGGTGAGTACCTCTCCACCTTTGACAGGCACGGCCGCCCCCGTCGAGGATTTCGTAATCTCGGAAAGTACAGCTTTCAGTTTCGCGCCACCTAGACCAAGAGCTTCGTCTCGCGCGTCTTGCTCTTCGTCTACGGAGGAGGAGGAAAGGGAGGAAACGTCGTCGTCGTCGGTGTTAGCTAGCTCAAGAACCAATTGGTAGATCAAAGAAAGTGTGTGAACTGTCGGATGGATATAGAACCAGAGCTTCTGTAGGGAAAACTGCGGGGATGTGTTGAACGCGTGCTCCAACTGGGACAGAAGAGTCTGGTACTCCTACATACAAACCAACCGTTTAAAACGCCTACTCAGATAATGGACGACGAACCTTGAGCATGTCACGGATGGCAGCACAGAGTGCATGATTAACGAGGCCAAAGTCCAGATGGCTCCGACTTTCAACAAACGCAGATATGGCTGTATAAAATGTGCCCAGTGGGAGTATACGCTCAGTCAAATCCCGAAGTGACGGATCTAAGGAAAGCACGTCAGTCGTCTGATATGATGTGGAGTCTCCAATCTTATTGGTACGAGGCAAGTACTTACCCAGCGGCGATGATACGACAAAGCGGATCCCCTGAAGGGGATCATCATCCTCTGGCGAATAATCAGGATGATACGTCACATGTGTGCCTTCAATACCCTAAAGTGTTCGAGTCGGTCTTATCGGGCCACGGTAAAGACAAGTCACTCACCATCAACACATACAATAGATCCTCCAGGATGGTGGCCTCCTGTATGTCGATAGGGAGATGATCCAATACATCCTCTCTTTCTTTTCCTTTGCTTTTTGGAATGGGATTTGTCGCTCCGACACGAGAATTCAACGGAGCCCGGACGAACGAAGTCTCAGCAATGAACGACGGCTCATTGCCTGCGGTTGGCCGTGAATGACTACGGCACTCGAAGGCAAGGCAACAAAGACACGCACTTCTTCCTCTGCTTTCACGCGAAGCGTGGGCATGTGGATCAATCTCCTCCTCAATATCGTCGCTCAGTTGTCTGTTCCTCCTGACCGACGCGATCGTGCCCGTGATCTACATCCATCAAGTGTCAGTGACCAGTTACGAGTCGGTAACGAAAGTGAAACACCTTGGTGTACTCCTTCACAGACAAAGTCAGGTTGTTCTTGCGCGCCAGACGTGTTCTGGGAGTGTATGGGTCCATGTTGTTGAAGAGAACGCGTGAATGAGTTTAGTGTACGCGGCCCTCCGTATGTGGCTGTGTATAACACCTTTGTCACTTCGACTTGACCTCAACCTCAGGTTGTTCACCGATTCACTATATCTGCGGATGCAACGTGTATCGTTTGCTATAAAGGCCTATCAGTGATATTCGAGAGTATTACTGGAAATTAAAAAGTATATCACTTCTTCACAGGTGTAATATCCCAGGAAGCTGCAAGGCAACGCGAATTGGGCTGTTTGTCATTCCGAAGACGAGCACTTGATCTCGCTGTACTACCCACCCTCACGTGGGCGCTGACTTCTTCCACCTCAATCCCACTGACTCTACAAGACCTGGTCCTTTAGCACGAAAGATCGGTGAGTCATTTGATGAAAATCCAACTGCACCTCTCACCGTAACTTGTGACGAGCGATCCTGATAATGAAATAGAAATGTGAGCATGTTTACTCTAGGTCATATCGAACAGTCTCACCACCTTTGCGAAGAGTCCGATTTCTTCAAAACCATGGTTTGGGGGCTTAAAACACATTCAAGGTATCCGCATCATTTTGGCACCAGTACTAGCGAGAGATTCTCATTGTAAATGGACATGAGTATCCTATTCGGTGCCATACAAGCCTCTCCACCTTGCATTCCGAAACTCAATCCACATTTGTTACAGACGTAACGATACAGGAGCGAGCTGTATAAATATCTGGACACATTCACACACCTCTAAACACCAAAAATAGTCAAGCAGGCGAGTTCTACCAAAATGAGAGACTACGAGTCATTCCAATGTATTTAGAGTTACCATCCAAAGACTCTAGAAAACGTAAAAAATTGTCTGTCAGTCTGATATCCGTTATTCAGGAAAGGACGCACTCTTCATGGAGATAGATGCCACCAACAGCTTTCTTCAAATCAGCGTCGAACGTTCTCACAGTGCGCGCTACATCTCTGGAGAGCGAAACGGGGCCGCAAACACCAACGAATGCACCATGTGTGCCACCCGTGCTTATCATGGACACGACAAACTCCTGTAATAGCTTTTCAATCCTCGGACGCCCGGGTGTGAGGATGATGTCAGGTGGGAGCAAAAATTCTTCCAGTGAATGAGGAGTAGCACGAGTATAGAAAACCGAAATGCGAAGTTTGGCTGGACCGCTCTGAGTCGCGAGGGCAGCAAAAAGAGGGATGAAATATTTCAAGGCAGCTGAGAGAGTAACTCGGTTAATTGAAAGTATACAGAAAGGTAGCCAACAGACAAACCTGGGTTGGAAACATTCCAGATGAGATCGATGACTTGCGCCCTACTTTTAGCACCGGCCAGCACAAGATCTTGAACCGCAGACAATGCAAACGTCACGCCACTGCCCCCAGCTACGATCATCGCCCCTGAGTAGTTCGGGATCGTGGTGTCACCAACCCCACCTATCATTTTTAGCTTAGTTTCGCTTATTTGGCGGACGATTAGAGCAGATACCATATGGCCCTTCGATCATCACTTTGACCCTTCTCTCCCGTCTCTGACCTGGTTCACCAGTTACAGAAGTCTGCGCTATCTCGTACAGTTTTCGAGTCCATTTTCCGGTCTTTTTGCACATCAAAACCAAACCTTCCTCTGTATTGATGGCGCTGGCGATAGTGAATGGGTGCACCTCAGCCATCGTCCAAAAACCCATAGCGGGGGAAAGGATGCGCAGACGAACGTGTTGGCCGACGCGCCAACCAGTGTTCAAAGAAGGGATATCTATCTGGGTGAGTTCCAATTCCGGGACTGTTTGCAGGGTTGCGATGGTAAAGCGGGTCTTGATAGCACGAACGATGTGGTCAAGCCCATAGATAAGGGAACCTGCGATAACGAAAGGAACACATGCCTGTTTGTGATTACATGCCTACAGAACAACAGCAATCAGTTGTGCAGTTGGGGAGGGTATAAAACACCCTACAGCGAACAACAATACAACTGATGCTACAACATGTGTTCCAAAAAAGAGATTGTAAAATCTCTTCCGGACACATTGTATCGAGAAAAAACCAAGGAAATCGAAACAGATTAGAGCGATAATGCCCCAGTGAATGTCTTCCTGGGCAATATGCTCTGCGATGTTTCCCGCCAAGCTCCATTTGTATACTATAAATATGCACACAGGAGCGATCAGAGATGAAATTTGCCATGTGCATGCGGGGGTGTAACATACTGTAGCCAAGTGCATGGACATTCGCCCCAATTATTATCAACCGTCCAACATGACGATGAAGATAATTTAGCTGGGCAAAATGTCAGCCCAAATGCTCCGGTTTAAATTCAATTTCAAAAAAAAACGAACCTTCTCGTACGCAACACCGACGAGCAGCCCAATTACATTGTTCTTCGTAGCGAAGGTGTACACAAAAGGAATCTGAGACGCGATGACCCATCCAATGCGTTTTGGATTAGAAAACGGGTTCGATGCATAGAACGCAACGTAAAAGATTGCGGCAGAATAGCCTGCTATCAAGAGGACCTGGAGAACAGTATAATTCCCGATGACGCGGTACTGCGTAAAACTCGCTGCGGGGTGTCTGCACGAGAAATGCATAGGAAAGTGCCATGGTTTTTTGGGAGCCATTCCTGATTCGAGAGCGGGAAGAGAAAACACCACTAGTGGCCCCTTCTCCTTCTCAGCGGATTGCAACGTCGTTCCTAAAGGAGACCGGGATATCCTGAATTGCGTGGTGGAACGTAGGAGATAACCCTGGAAAACCTGAGATCGATGATTTGCAATGTATAGCAAGACACGGGGAATGTTGAACAAGAAAGAGATGATGATAATGACGACGATAAATATATCCAAGCCATACGCCAAGTGGCTGTCAGAAACATTTGGTGCGGAGGTGGAAACGGAGGCGAGCTCTTCGACCTGCATGATATTTTTTTTCGTGCAGCTGTTACAAGGGAATATCTAAAAATAAAGGGTGAGGGTTCTAGAAGAGCACCGATTAGTCGAGTAGTAATGCGATCAGCCAAGATACTTCTGAGTGGATAATGGGTGGAAACCAGTAGAGAAAGCAAGGATAGAAGGGAAGGCGACCGAGAAGCGTGAAAAGATGCATCTAGGATGCCTTTTTATCAGAATCCGGGTCGCAATTTGTGCCGGCAGTTGGGTCGCCATATGGCGCTTGACGAAATCATCCCGACGAGCCGATACATTACCCTTTCCCAAAAACGCCAGTGACTCGAGACGAAGGGAAGGGACCTACCCTATTTGAGTGGTTAGAAGTGCATCACGGACTGAGGCAGTGGGATCATACGTTTCCATGTCGCGGTGTATTATATCGTTTGGGAACCAGAGGCGAGCGTTTGAACGCTTGAGCTTGGGAGCTTTGGGAGTACTTTGAGCAGCAGCTCAAGCGTCCAGACTGGGACATGACAACATTCTGGTCACGGTGTAGCATGAGTACTTGTAAACAAAAATGCTGTGACACAGACGCATGAAGCAGGTAGTAGAAGGCTGAGTGTATACCAAGTTTGCCTGTTTGACCCGAGTCAGCAGGAATGTGGCCTTGGTGTACCAACTTTGCCACATGCACTTGTGAAGTCCTTTTAGACGATTTTATCAAAGTGGGAAGGGCGCGACTGCGTGCATCCGAAATATCCAGGCAGCGCAATATTGGTGATAGGACCTTGTGCCGCATCTTGCATGCCAATTTTATGCGCTTCATAAAGTACCAGCGCGATCGTGGAAGGTGGTGGCCGTTATCTGATAGTTGCATCACAATAAAATGGACCGCGTGGGATAGCAGGATGACGAATATTATGGCTTGTCCATTCACCCACTCTCACCTCACAATGACTGGCAGCGTGCTGTGGGACCACCACATTAACGACGACGAAGTCCGATGCGGCCACACGAACGTTGAACGCCGTCGTTTCGGTCAAAGCCGTCGGACTTCGAATTATTGCTGAGATCGGGCAGCTGCGCAATGCTAAGATACGGATTATTCGGAAGTTTTGCATTACCTACTTAAATATATGTGTTGGCAACGCCCATGTCGGGGCGCCGGGGAAGCTCCAGGCCGAGTAAGGCGGCGACATTCTGTCAGGCTCTGTCATCGCCCGATTCAAACATATCTTAGGCGATTCTTGGCGACCCAAACCACCAAATGGACATCCTCGGCCGAGATGAAATGTCGATTATGAGTATTGTGTGCGGTAGAACACAGTCTATCCTTGAGATCTTCTCGTTGGCGAAAGAGAGGGCGAACTATTCTCATACTTCAATGTATTGGACTGATTGGCCCGAGACAAGATCTCACAAGAGACCAGTAGGCGGTTGCGACGTAGCGGACTGGTCAGGTCACGGATACGGTTGCCCGAGGTCACTCACTCAAGCCGTGGTCGAGTTCCTGTTTTATCTGTACAGAACAGGCTTTAGGGTTCACCTAACAGTTTGGTTGTCCCCGCCATTGACCAGCGGTTAACATGTGAATGGAATATGTTCGGTAATTACCTCATCAAAAGCCTCTGAGCATAGAAGAAAAGATCCCGACCAGTCCTTGTGGGGCACGACAGATACTGCCTAGCACTAGGGATACCATCAAGGCGACGGCAAGTTGGGCACGTGGCATGCAACAAAGGTACACCGCCGCTGAGGCACAGCCACCTGTCTGGTGTCGTGGGACTCGAATAGTTCGGATTTCTTCAAGTTGACAACTTTGAAGGTGCGTGTTACATATCTATGGATACTGACAACGGTTAGACTGTATGCACGGGCTTGAGCTGAATTTCGAACTGTCGAATATGAAGACACGTTCCACACACGTTGCCGTTGCCACTTTTGATCATCTCCGAGCTCCGCATAATACCGCCAATTGTGCAACTTCCTTATCATTGTTCCTTGTTTGGTACTTATAGTAATTGTCCCGTGCATCGAGGCAACCACGATTCACAGTCTCTCTTTCAACTCTTACCAACAGGTTATTGTCTCTCCTTCAGCTGGCTATCGACTTGGCCTCGGCAGTTTCAAGCGCCCTCGCACCTTTTCAGTTTTCTGTACATATCATCGAACATTCGTCTTCCAGTGGGGCCCTCACTTGCGCTTTCACTCTCCTTTGGCGCTGTGCGCATCCGTTCAGTGCTAGCATTTATTCTGTTTGAACATCAGGTCATTTCGAGGACTTGACGGAATGGCCGTTCACCCCGTCACCCTCGTCTTCCACGTTGACATTTTCATTGTCGTCCTCGCCACCGTGTTTGCACTTTCAACCCTCCCGCGTGCACTTGCCCGTTTATCCTCCCCTGCAGAATGGAGGCATGGTCATATTCTCCGCTCAATACACATTGGAACTCGCCGCATCCGCGGATTGAACACCCATCAAATTTCTCACCCACAAGTATCACAGGATCCAGGACCATCCAACGAAAAGGATCTATCGCCGCAAGCTGCAGGTTTTGCCTCTTCCTCGGGGCACGGGCTTACGCGAGAAGGCTTTGCGTCGGAGGAATCGCATACCTACTTTTCGCACACGAATCTCCTCCGTCATGCCTCTACTCGCACCTTAGGCCCGACCTCAACCCTTCCCCCGCATGTCCGCGCATGGTCTGCGATCATGCCGCCCATGGGAAGTCTCCTACGGCAACGGCTTCATGCCGGCTTTAGCGTGGGCCAAGCGCTCATACTAGGGGTATACGCAGCGGTGCTTGTGTATGCCTCATTCTTGGGGAGCAATCCGTTCAGTGATCCGTTGAGAACGGGCATCGTCGCAATGTCACAGATCCCGATAGTTTATGTGCTTGGGACGAAGAATAACGTGATAGGAATGTGTCTTGGGATGGGGTATGAGAAAGTGAGTTCCATTCCGTCAGCAAATATCATGTTCTCTCGTTCCGACCTTGTGCGCAATTTGACCAGCTCA
>JBBPRM010000628.1:0-14308 GCA_038092995.1 Xerocomus minutiporus | reverse complement strand
TCAGGTGGGGAGGGCAAGGATGGGTTGGCATGCATGCATGCAGCATGAGGGAGGGCGGGTGAGGGCGTGTGGTGTGCGCACACAGTCGGGGTGTGAGGGCGAGGGCGAGGGCAGGCGTGCACATCCAAGATATGGTGATGGCGAGACGCGCGCACGTGCAGGAAGAAGAGAGCGAGTGAGGGCGGGTATGCACATGATCGGGTGGCGAAGGCAAGGGTGAGCGAGGGACAAGTGAGGGCGGGTGTACGCGAGTATGTCCAACGACATGGCGATAGCGAGGCCCGCGGGTGGGCGTGTGCGAGGGAGGGGCCTGCGTGCGCGCATGATCGGGTAGCGAGGGTGGGGCGCGCACACGGTGAAGGCGAGGGCGAGGGAAGGCGCTCGTGCACGTGTGATGGCACTGCACATGTCCGTGTGGACAACGAGGCAGAGAGGGTGAGTGGGCGGGCTGAGCGTGCGCATGTGCACCTGTGGGGTGCGAGGCGAGGGCGATATGCTGGAGGGTTTATGTGGGGAGAGTAAAGGTGGGCGAGGGCATGCACGCACGTCAGTGCGAAGTGCAGGAAGGCGGGGCGGCGAGCGCACCTGCCTAAGACCGTGCCGCAGGTTGACTCGTGCACGGTTGCCGCACGGATACCGGGGGTACACCCGTGCGGTTGCCTAAGGTCCACATAGTCGTGTGTTGTCAACATGCATAGGTCCCGCATCATAGGGTTGATGCAGCCAGATGAGGCAGATGGGGAATGAGGGTAGGGTACGAATACCCGCACAGCTACCCATGCTCTTCCCTAGGCCGCTACCCTAGCAGTGGCAGATCGAGATATGAAGGAAGACGGGGCATAAACGCTGGCCTCCACCTGACCAACGAATGCTCTACTTTGGAGTCTGCCTGAGAGCTTATATGACGAGGCAAGTAGCCAAGACCGCCTTGCAGCGAATAGCGCGCCGAAACAGACAAGAGAAGGTAAAAGATTGCGGATTCGGCAACCTAGGGATAAGATGAATTGGACAACGAGAGTAACCACGATAGCAAGAGAGGCTGCAGAAGGGTCAATGGGGTTTTTGCTAGCGCAATCAATGCAGAAGTAGAGTGATGAACCAAGGGAGTGAGTGTATTCAACGTGATATGAAGCTGGGAGGCAAAAACCCTCAGCGAACGGGTGACTAGGCAAGGCACCGACAATGTTGGCTGGGATTCTGCCTGTGGTGCATCGTTGAAATGAACCAAGTCCTCGAGATCGACCACACTGCGAATCGCGCCGTCCGGCGTCCGCAATGCAAACTGCGTCTCCAATGGAAATCACCACTACCTTTTGTATGACGACCAGAGCCCCTGTTGCGACTTCTCCGTTAGCGCTTTCCTGAGAGGCAAGGGCGACTCGACTCATCGCGCTGACAACACCTGGCGACACTGAGGGAATGAAGGCAGATGGGGCATAAGTACTGAGGATGATGCGCAATAATTGTAGGGAGATGCGTTGCAAGGAACGGTGAGGTGACTTGGCAGTCGACAGAAGGGAATCTACAGTCTGCCCTATCACAGGCAAGAATTGAGTAGAGTGCGCATGGGTGAGACGTTGAGTGGAACAAGTTTGGGTCTCTGAGTCCGCTCGTTCAAAGAGGAGCGCAGACAGACATAGCACAGCAGATAGTCGAATACATCAGAGTACTAGCGAAAGCAAGTGCATAGTACAATGGCACGAATGAACTGTGGAATGCTCAAACTCCTACATCAACCACAAGAATACATACACGGCGAATAGGCCCAAGAGGACCTTGAGAGGTGGATCCATGTTCGACCAAATTGATGATGCAGTAGACGCCAGGTCGCGTGTTGCTGGAGGTGGTGTTCCTCCGAGAGTATGACCTTCCCCGGCAAAACCAGCAGTTCCCGGCGTCGCAAATCGTTTCACGGCATTTTGCAATCCCCTAAACTAAATTTCCAGTACTCAACTAGTGAGAGTTAGCGATTCAACACGCACGCTCTGTCAGCGCCACGAATCGTATGGATTTGTTTGGAACCCTGCAGGAAGACAAACGTTGGCCTAGGAACCGCGAGTTGCAGGTCAGATTGCGGATACGAGCAATACAAGGCACAGTTCGGCTTACATCGCGGTGACTTTGTATGCGGATGCCACGTCTCTCGTAGCGTCGACATCACACTTGACAAAGTTCACATTAGGATACTCCTTTGCCAGCGCCTCGAATGTTGGTGCAATGGCATGACAGGGACCACACCTTGACGAGATTCGGTAAGAAACTGTCAACCGGTCGGACAGGCAAGACGATCACCAGGCTGCATGGAAGTCAATAACCTGTAGTGGGTGAAAAGTCGGCTTGTCTCGCTCAAAGGGAAACTACATATCACTTACAGTCAACTTGTTTGCATCTGAAAGCAAGCCGTTGAGCTGGGACACTGAGTTAACATGTATGGGCGACATGTTGCGTATTAGTTTGGTCTAAACATGCGGATACTATTGGTGAGCGCGGCGCCGGAGGGTCAACTACCCGTTGTGGAAAGCGACCACCACGCTGGACTTGTTTAATACAGCTAGCTTATCTTTGGCTAAGGAGAGTGTGCTATAGAGATGTGTACGCTAAGGATGCTGACTGGGGAGTGAAACAGATCATTGGAGAAGAGCAACACTACTATGCATGACTACCTGGGTCAATTCCACGATATCCAGCGGGTTCGTCCCTCAAACAAGTCAAGCTATTTTCCCCCGCAGATGATGCCCTTCGTCGACGCGCACGTTGTACACGATCCATCGGAATAGCGCCCCTCCCAACTCTTGTGTCCGGCGGTGGAGACCGTCCAAACAGATAATGGCCCCCTTTGGCCAACGCGTCAGAGTGACATCTGGCGTGCGTAGCAATGTCTCTTCCGGTCGAGGGAAGACGAGGGGTCCGCGGCAGGATGCCGCGACTCGGCGAGTAAGGTGGCGGTTCCACCTTCCGGGACCCTAGCTTTGGCACCAGATTCTTCTTCATGATATGCATCAATCCGGTCTTCTTCCCTTGTAATGGATGGAACAGGTACGGCGAGCACGAAAACGTTAAAGGGGTCAATGTCTTCTCCCCAGGGAGAGTCTTTCCGGTCCCATCTTTGCGATCACTGACAAGGTAGTCAAACTTCCATCGTAATCTCACGTTGTGAAGGCGAAGCCCGTGTACGTCGTTGGTTAGCATTGATGCTATGGGGGTTTCGGTCCCGAGAACGGTGTATACACCGTTCGCCTTGACGCTGAGGGTCGCTTGCCTGGAAATATAGTCTCGAGACTCGTCACCTGCTACGGAAATCATCCTAAGCGTCGGAGAACTATCCAGCGTCGAATAGTGATATGCAAACGTTTCCCGCTTGGTCGGCATGAACTCGGCAACTCCTCCAGTGACGTCGGACCCGACATCCTTTGCAGGCTCGTAAGGGTAGAGTGAACGGATTCGTGGCGAGTAACCCATTAGTTGCATGCACGACCTAGCTGCCCGAAATCCTTCCTGATCAAACCACAACTCGATTGCCAGATGTTGCAACCAGGAGAGCTCGTCTGGGAGGGCTACGTGCTTCAATAATGGATATACCACGTCGGTGGTGCAGGAGGAAGTGGATGCCACGAGTGCGGTATCGGCCAGCTGCCGTCGAGGATACGTTTGTTTCGTGGGAGAATGTGCCTCAGTTTCATTGGCCTGCAGTCGGGGAGACCTTGGGCGGCCAGGAAGGCGAACTGCTCTAGCTCTTTCAAGTGGACGGCGATGACGTTGCCGACCAGTCGGAGAGGACGACGGCGAGATCGCATCTGTTGATGGCGACGGCGACGGAGGCGCGAATGTCGGTGTTGGTAGCGTGGAGTACGTGTGGAATGTAGCAACTATCGGGAATTGATCAGCATCAAGGTCTTCTTTGGGTACAACCGGTGTGGAGCTGAACACCGTTGTATTCGGATAGGAAGCCCGAGGATCCCGTAGTCCTTCAAAGTCGCTCTGTTTCTCCAACGTTTGCAGTGAGCAATGGTCTTGTGTGTTTGGGTGTCCTGAGTCGCCACCACTGGAGAACTCGTCGTAGGCACAGCGGCGTGACGCGTTTTTCAGTTCGCAAGCAATAACCCAAGCAAGGAAGGAGCCGCTTGGAGATACAGCGTGGCGACCTTTCGAGAGTTTCGCGTTGATGCATCTCTCGTTTGATTCGACGGCCATCCAGCTTTCGGGTAAACCTTCGTTGCCGTTGGTTACATTCCTTGTGTCCGCCGTAGTGTCAGCCCTATCAGTGATTTCCTCGCCAAGGTCCCACAATCCCGGCGGTTTTCTGGGGCGGGCTGAGGATTCGCATACATATGTCGTTGCCTCAAAAAGGATCGGTATCTCCCCTGAGATTGAATGAATCAACAAGTCATCAGCTTTCAAGATGGGAGATGGGGGAAGCAAGGCCGCGGATAATGTACGCAAGTCAGACGATGTGCGCGTCAAGCGGGTGCGGATGGTGTCAAAGACCATAGTGGCTGTCCGTTTCACACTAATATCTTGAGAACTCGCGTGTTATAAATGCCTAGCATTCCAATGCGAGCATGTCAGCCTCTACACAATCTAGATGAAAAATATTGTGCCTTTACATACTACCTTTACGTGCGATGAAGTCACGTTCTTTCATGGCCACCCTTTCTCTATTTTTGAGTAGGCAGTAGTCCCCATACTCATTTTTGCTTTGCCACCAACGCCCGGGAACCCACAATATCCTGGTCACCAGGGATGAATGTGACGCATCAAGAAATGGCAAACATGCGACACGTTCCCATGTATGATGGTCGACGGCATATCGAGGTTCATAGCTGGAAGAAGTTGGATGCTGGGGGAAATCGAGATCCACAAGATAGTCACATGTTTCCACAGGAACCTACGGGGTATGAACAAAAAGAACGTATGCAATAAAAGGCGACTGCGCACATAGTATTCGTGAGTTTCCCTGTTAAGGTCATTCAAGCCAGCTGGGGTGTTCCTGGAACCTTTCCTATCCCACCATGGTTCATTCCCCACGGACCTGAAATGAGCCGGAAGCAATCCTTCGAAGTCGCTTTTCACAAAGTCGACGGACACAGGATCAGGCACCAAGTAGTGTCCTGGAAAACGGTGCCATTCCTTTGCGAGACACAACTTCAGATCAAACTGCTCGAGAGGTGTAAAATCGATATATGGTTCGTCACTTTGCTCCACGGAAGCTGGTAGTATTGGCAAGAGGCCAGTATCGTTGAGGAGACGTGGGAGTTCGGAAGTCTCAAGACGAGTAAAAATAACCAAGGGTGCGTGATAGTAGTGCCATAGCGCAAGGACACGGGAGATGGAGAGTAACCCCGAAACCAAGATGATGGAAAAGGTGGTAGCGCTAAAAATGATCGACTTTGAGGCCTTGATTAGAGCAGGAAATTTTTGAATAAGCAACACGGAATAAACCAATCACGAAAATGCCCTACCTTGTATGGAGACTTCGTCACGTGGATATATGCAACTTCTAGCCAACCGCGCAGTAAATAGATCGTAACAGCCGCATTGAAACACATGAGTGGATATACTGGGGACATGAATCGCTCCTCTTTATGGGGTTGTACTGTGAATGTCAAAAGCCACAAGTACAAAGGAGCCAGGCGCAGCGTAAGGATCGTGAACGGCGAACTTTCATTCGGTCCTGGTCGCGTGAGCCCGAGACGCTTGCGATCGACATAATATGTGATCACAAGAGAAGGAAGTGACGCGAGCGCAAATACCAGAAGGATGTTGAAATTGAGGAGAAGGTTCAGGATGTAGAAGTACCAGGGCGATGTCCCATACAAGTCAGGGCCCCGTTCAGAGTCGCCGAAAATATTGTACCGGACGATGTTCCACGGGACAATAGTCCACTTCCCATAAGCAACGCTATCGATAGAGACCACGGGAACCTGGTATAAAACATAAGGTCAACAATAATTCCCGTATGTGGGCCTGAGACCTTACGAAAATGAGAGCAGAAACAAGGCCAGCCACAATAAGACGTCGCCAACGTGCAAGCATCCAGTTAACATGCGAAGCGGGATCTACTTTATCGCCACTGAGCACAAAAAGCTCCTCCAACACGAAGGGCAATGCAAGAGCAAGGGAAAACGGCCATCCTACGATGGCTCCGGTAGCGAACAGCATGGTGGCATAAAGCGTCCTTTTCGAATTCTTGACCGTAGAAGGTTCCAGCGCATACGCGAAGGCTGCTGTCGCAGAACACATGGCAAAAGAGGAGGGCAGGAAAGCTGTGGCGTATTAAGAGACTAGGAATGTCGATAGGAACGACAAATACCTGCTGCAGCGTTCCACATGCCTGCATTAAATAGCAGGATGAATAATAAATAACGACCAACTCTGTCGTTGATCTTTTCGACAACAGTACGGAAAAATCTGGCCTCACAGACCGTGGACAGTATGGCAAGGAATATTCGCACTGCAAAGAAGGCTGGTCGCTGATGATGGATTTGTTAGCTCCAGGCCGAACTTGAAATTTGCAACGTTACTTTTCCGGGGGCAAACACAGACGACAATCGAGCCGCCGGCATATGGAACAAGATGTACACCCAGCTTCGTATTGCAAAAGTGGGTGTCACTTCCCACGTCTGAAATGCATTACCATATTGCAAGAAGTGGAGAGGCTCCCAGAAGTTGAAGACTGTACCAGATGGTGAGTGGGCGATTCGGATGTTCGAACGAAGACTAACCTTCATCACAGTCTTGTATGTTCGAATACATAGCGCCTGCCACACGGACCAGGAGCAGAATTCTGACAGCAGTCTGAAAACTTGGAACCCACGGTTTCCGAGCAGCCCTAAGGCATGGTTAGACAGTCCAATCAGAGGTACTAGAAGCATACCTGCGAAGCTGGTCCTGTAAGATGCCGGCGTGTCTAGCGGGCTTGGGAGGGGGAGGCTTTGAAGGCTCTGGGCGCCTCAGCCGCAACGTCTGCATACCAGATGCCATTGGAAAAGCCCCTGAAACAAAGGCTGAATGTTTGTTGACGTTGGGTTTAGACGCTACTAACGACAAGACAATTTGTTCTATGGAGTCAGACTCACGTGACCTACAGAGTATTCTAAGCGTTACCGCGACCATGGTCAAGTCCGTCAAGTCACCTTCAGACATCGTTTTCGTCTTCGCAAGTCTTGTTGATCACTGCTCCTAGCTATCATTCACACATACTACTAGTTTGCCATCGTTTTTGGTTGCTGCATCGGCTATATTGTACATTGATTGGCTTGCTTCTAGCCTGATGCCCTTCTAGCATGCATTCCGGCTCATCAACAAGAAGATGCAAGCGAGAGAACAATACGGTCAAGGGGGATTCACATGTGAACCCAGATGTCGCGTGCTCCAGCATTATTTGACGATCCCCTGTTCCGTCCTTGATACCTTGCGCTCCTACATTGGGACTGCGGTATGTATCCATATCATACCACCAACTACCCTGGCATTGATTCCTGTGTTGTGGATCTTCTGATATGCCATCAGCCACTGCTATAACTCCCTCTCGTGGCTGGACTGATGAAGAGGACTCTTTAGAAGCAGAACATTAGTCTTCTGTTATTCGAGATATCATGACCTCCACGATGACAAGCCTATCTGGGCCGAAGATATGAGAACTTGTGCATCCTGTTTCATCTCCGAGGCTTCACCAGGCCACAAATGAGAAGAGGTGTTATCTTTGGGAGGAATCGTCATCTACGCTCTATCATTTTGAAGAAGAAAACTTGAAGAAGATTAGGGACAGCATTCGTGGGCCAAGTGGCTTGGAGGAAGCAAACGAGGTTCCACTGATGACCTACGCTACGAGAGTTCAATTGAACAAAAAATGAGCCAAGAGGTTCCACCGATTTGCCTCCAATGCCCTACCCAGTGGAGTTTACGCCATGAAGGCATCAATTCTGATATGTATCCCAGTTCTGCAAAACTCTGCATCGGTGTATTGATTCACCCCATCATGCTTCTGAAGATGTTCGTGAGAGAAATACCTTCCACGCAGGTAAAATCAAAAATAGCCAAGGGTGAGTAGTGTCATGACGCGAGGATGCAGGAGATGGTCAATAACCCCGAAACAAAGACGATGGTCGTGCTGAAAACAATCGTTAGGATAAGCAACCCGGAATAAACTGTTGGTGCACCAACGAGGCAATTGCCGAACTCCGCATCATGTTGGAATACCAACCTACTACTTAAACCTGTTCCTGCGTTGGACGTACCCTCATCCCGTTCTATACGGTGTTGAGTGGTACGTTACCACTGTTCTTTTATCATATGGACACGCACTTATTTTACTACTAGTCTCACGCGTGTCCTAGGTACATATAATATCATCCCGTTCTATACAGTGTTGAGTGTCTCACGCGTGTCCTAGTTCTTACAGGTTATGAGCCCTGCGTGGTTCTGAACTGAAGAACCCGCCATATAACGGGACCCTACGTGATCATTCACACCGCATTGACTCGGAGTACACACTTGCCACAGCAAGCAAGAATGCTACCCTTCTGAGCGAAGCACGTGCCGAGCAAGAACGCATCGCGATAAATAGCCCTGCCCTACGCCCTACACCTCTTCTTACCATGACCCCATCCTTGAGATCCAGCTCTCGCAACTCTCAGATGGGTGAAAGTTCCAACACTGTGCTCCCCGCTATCCAAGAGGCCTACGATCCTGGACCTGCGCCTGCGCTTGCAGCGCCCGCCATGCCCGTTGGGCCCGTGATCAAAGCGCTGAAGCTCAGCAACACTAATCTCGACAAAATCGAACAGCTTGACATGGGCAAACACAATTGGCCGACGTGGTCAGATTCAATGATGAATCTCTTCTTGCTCAACTCATGTGGCGGCTATGTCCTTGGCACGATCCCGCGCCCCGCTGATGCGGAATCCGCTTCGATCTGGGACATCAACAACCTCTGTGTCATCGCAGCTATGAAGACCTGCTGTACTCGCGAAGAGAGCCTACTACTACGCAACGCGTCGAACGCAAAAGATGCCTGGAACACCCTCCGCCTTAGACATGAGAAGCTCGGCCCGGTCGCGCAAATTCTACTTATTCAGGACGCGCTCGGCATACAATTCAAGCGCTCTGACAGGCTGGCGACAACAGCCACTCAGCTCCGAGACATCGTCGACCGCATATATGCTATCGGGATTCCACAGCAGGACGACTTCTTGCTTATCTTCCTCATGAATGCACTCTCAGCTGAATTCCCAGCTCTCCGCAACCACATCGCGGACTGTGTCAACTCCGGCACTACGAACGAGCCTTACACTTCAGCACATGCTCTTCGACGACTTGACATGGAGCAGCACCTGATCGATGGGGAGAAGCAGCGACAGGGCGGCAACTTCGCTCTTGCCGCCACTGCTCCCAATGCCAAGCTGAACCAGAAGTTCACCCGCAAATGTAGTGTTTGTTCGCAGGCAGGCCACGAGACATGCTGCACCAACTGTGGAGGCACTGGACACCCACGAGAGCAATGCTGGCGTCCTGGAGGCGGTCGAGCTGGGGAGCGTGTGTAAGGGGCTGAGGCCCTTATCTGTCGTTGATACGACATGTCAGTGAGCGGGTGACATACTGTCACTCGCGCTCATATGCATGTGATCTAGATGATCACATGCCATCGATTATATTATCTACATTATAAAAGGCGAAGGCCATCTGTAGGATGGCCGACTTACGCTTTTACCTTTTTACTCACATCAATATCACGACGGTAATCGTCTTCGGTGTGAACTAAGGCTTGAGGCGTACCCCAACCTTATACTTTTTTGACGAACGTCACAACGTTGATATGAGTCGCACAGCGACCCGCGCTCAGACCCGCGCTACCGCGGCAAAGACGCCATCAGAGAGGGTAACCCCCTCGAATGACGAGCAGGCTCGTCAGAATAAATTTAAAGGAAAAAGGAAGGCACTACCGCCCGTCGAGGAAGGTAGCGTCAGCCAAAGACCAATCCTCATGCCTGGGGAATTCGGGAACCCGGAAACGACGAGGTCGCTGACAGAGCATTCTGTCCAAGAGGTAACGAGTCAACTCGTTGAAGGGACCTTGAGTCCGCTCACTGAGCAAGCAACTCTGCCTCAGGCTGAATCAACTCCAGCACCGGGCGAAACCCGGGACGAATTGCCTCCCCTGTTAAGGGAGCTAGATCCGATTCCTGCACTACAGGTACCTCCGGAGAACAGAAATAACTTGACCCGGTCACCAACCGGTGAAGATGCCCCGCTGGACCCAATCCAGATTGCTCAAGCCATGGATCAATTCATGGCAGAACAGTCCCTCAGATGGGCCCGATATGATTCGGGGCCCGAGGACTTCGATAACCATGGAGTTAATCCTGGAAGACACCAGGCGAATAAAATCGAACACATGAGGAACGCCCTCAGAGGAATGCTGGAATCGACCAGCCCAGACTCGGCGTCAGGGTCCGAAGGACCAATCAAACAAGAGGAAATACCTATTGGTACAGAATACAATGACTTGTATGAGGACCCAGCACCTCCTGGAGGACGCCCCGGAACCTTGGAAAGAGACCCGGAGCCTGACTCCCGCAGGGAGTTCCTGGCTGACGTGCCTGGTCGTCCAGAGTATCTAAACCGAGACCCGAACGCGATCACGCGTCATATCATGCAGCAGATAACAGCTGAACGCGCGGCTAGGAACCAAAGATCAAATGGTCTCCCTAGAAACAGGAAGCGAGGACAACCGCCCCCCGCGCGTAATCATTCACAACCTCATGACCAGGGCAAAGGATATCATAACCAGCCCGGAAGTGGAGGACCTCCACCAGGCCCACCTCCACCAGGCCCCCCTGGAGACGATCCTGATGACGACGATCAGGGAGAAAGCGACTCGGATGACGACCAAGGACATGGTCAACGGCCAAGCACCACTCCTAGACCGGGAAGGGTCAATCGTCAATATCTCAGGGGATATACCCCTGGAAACGTCCGATACATAGACGCAATACAGGAGCGCTATGCTCGCAGGATATATGATATGGTCGGCGAAACGCTAGGTCAAGTCGGACCGGAACTAAAGGCGATGAGCCCACCAAAACCCAGCAAATATGGTGGTCAGGATGACCTGGAGAAGTTCGATGACTGGCTCAGCCAATTGCTGAAATATTTCCGCACGTTCAAAATTGCGGGACGTGCTCGCGACAATGATCGCATATTGTATACTGGAATGTACCTCGAGGGCATGGCTGCCGAATGGTACGACCAGGAGGTGGAGTCGTCTGATCGACAAATCCAGAACTGGAACTTTGAGACACTCATTTGTGAGATGTTCAAACGCTTCGTGCATGAAGCCTCCGTGCAGAATGCGGCTGACCAGTTCGATCGAACACGGTATGACCCTGTAAAGGGAGCACTAGCATTCTATAATGATCTGAAGCGCCGGGTGCAACGAATGATCCAACCTCCTGACGACTACTCATTCAGAAGGAAATTCCTTCGTGGATTACCCCATACGATAATAAAGTCAGTGTTCGAAGTGAGGGGTATATCTGCCGAACACTCGACGATTGAGGAAATCCTTGAAGAAGTAAGACGAATGGAAACATCCCAAAAGGCCATTGCCCTATACTTCAGAACCGGATATGGTTCGGGAGGAAAGATCCCTCATAAAAGCCCTAGCTCACAGGTGAGCAAAGGAATCCATGAGGATAAATCCAACGATCGCCAGGATAAACCCCAATTTGTCAAAAGAGGTAATACCATATATCGCCGCAAGGGAAGTACTCCAAGAAGGACCATACGACTTGGTGGAAGGGATGGGGGAAACGACCCCCGTCGACAGGAAACGCGGGGTAATGAACCCGCCAAAGGACCGGCTACCAGGAAATTCCTACCTGGAATTAAGTGTTTTGGTTGTGGAAGAGAAGGCCACATGGCAAACGATTGTCCGGATCCACCTAAGTCTGAATCAGGCTCGACTAAGAGGCGTCTGTTCGCCGTTAATGTTCAGGATGGACAGCCCGAGACTAATGAGCAGAATGATGCTCAACGAGCCGAGCTCGAAGACGAACAGATCACAAACGAGGATGACCTCATCCCAAATGGAGAGCATGGGGAAATCCCAGGCATTCAGGATATCCCTGATGAGAATCAATTTGATAGCTACGAAGAAGTATCGGAAATAGATGACGACGATGAGCCAGTAGCATTCCTCAGCGCCGTACGCGAAGAAGATGAGCAAGCACACGAACACGTTGTCTGCTGCTCAATGGCCTTTGTCAACATCGATGATGTACCTGACCTCATCGAGGATGGAGACAACGATTCTCTGCAATCCCCTGAGACGACCGGTCTCGTCGGAACTGGCTTCATGAATGGGAACCCTGACCCATATGGAGGGTATACCTCCCTTGTAAACAGAGGGTTACCCTCACGAAACTGGGAATGGCACGAACAATATGGTGCAGTTCATTGAGGGAATTGTCTTGAGTGTGATCAACATGGTCAACACGTAAGAGACGGTATCCGTCAGTCAACCGCTTCCATTACACGAGCAATCATCGAACCCACCAGGATGGCTCACGCTGGATACCAGCGAGGAGTGGACCTGGGAAGGTGGACCCGTCTCACAAATGATGTAAATACAGAACAGGCAAATCTGCCAATAGCGCTCTGCATCGTGGCTGAACATATTCGGCTGGTCGAGGAATGTCGCCTCGTGGCACAAGTTGCCTTAGAAGCAGCGAAGTCACAGGTATCTCCTGTTTCAGGAGAATTATTATGACACCTTGACGAGGCGGATGGTAAACTCCTAGAAATGGAACAACTCTCTGACAGAGTTCAGGTGCAAGGTGACACCGTGGAGGTCTCTTGTCCCTGGGCAACCTTCTGGGTTGATGAGAATGGGACCATAGATGCCCAATCATCCACCGATGAAAGCTTGGATACTGCTGCCCATCCGATTATATGGGAAAGGCCTACAATAATCCCAGAGCTCGGCGAGGAGCCACACCTCGATACTGCATTGGCAGAGGAACCACTGTTAGCAGAGATGACCTCTACCAGAGGGCCTCCTGACTCGCCCCGATGGTGTTGGTCGCGCCTATTTGGTGTGGTACATGATGGAAATTCCTGTATGGAGTGCAATGCACGGAAAGTGCATGTTACCAGTCATATACTGGACAATTCCGCTAATATTGAGACAGTGGTATGATACCCGTCTCAATTAGCACGTCGCCAATATGACGAAGGATGGGAGGCGGGAATTAATTCCACTTCTCATGGTGTGTCTGACGAACATCAGCGCATGCAGAGCGCACTGCGAATACTCGCAAACCACATCGCTCATTATCAGAGCACGATGAGGAACATCGGCAAGAGTGCCGCGATTCGAGCAAATGCCCTCCTACGTTGGGGTGGGACACCGGTCGAAATCCAACACTGCATTGACACATTCCATAGAGCTGATGTTGCCAGTTTGCAAACTGAGCCATCCAACGTGCTCATATATCACGATGACGTGAGGATTGCAACACCATTTGGACCGGTATTGGTGTCCTGCTTGTCACCGGCAGATAGCCCATCCGTTACTCTCGCAACTATGCAGCTTGCAAGGATCACGGATCAGCCTGTGCTGAATGATGCTCGCACTTTTCGCTATGCGATGCTCACGAAGGGACTCCCAGAGACTACTGGACAACGCCCACAAGTGTTGCCTTCAATGTGGAGCTGCGCTACATTGCGCATTCAACTGAACAGCTGTATGGCCTACACCATGCTTGATACTGGTAGTACCGGAAATTTCGTCAGTCCGGCATTTGCGGCTGTGACAAAGATGGAGATATCCGTTCTGCAGCAGCAACTAACGCTGCAATTGGGCTGCATCGGCAGCAGATCGAAAATCTCGCATGGTGCGAATACGACAGTGATTGTTGGCGGGCTATCCGCAAAGATTTATGTCAATATAGCTAATATAGATCGTTATGACTGTATAATAGGGATGCCTTTCCTGCGGGAATACGGTGCGACCCTAGACTTCGCAGCGAACCGCCTCACCCTTACGGGCGGGTATGCGGCGGAATTGGACGGCAACGCTGAGGCTCTAGTCACTGGACATCAGGCGTGCAGTAAATTGCGCCTGGCTGTCCGCTCTGACTGACTCCTACGCCCTGACGGGCGTTCTGAGCCCGTGCAGGGCTCACGGGGGGAGGGAGTTGAAAAAAAACCAAGTGCTGGCCACCTGGACAGACTCGGCGCAGGCTCACCAAGAATATTCACCGCCATTCGAACAAAGAAAATACTACGAATTGAGGACATTCCTCAG
>JBBPRM010000627.1:0-14342 GCA_038092995.1 Xerocomus minutiporus | reverse complement strand
GGAACTGGTATGGTGCGTGAGGCCTTGAGCCAAATCAAAATCTCAAGAACGATACCAGTAGGGACAGTGGAAGGAAATGTGCGAGACGCCAGCGCGTCTAGTCTGGTACTTAAAAGTTGTCGCGACGCACAGATTCTCACGCCACTATCAATTTAGCCAATCAGAAAACGGGAGAGATTAGATAACCATACACAGTAGAATTCCTTATAACAAATACCTCTCTGGATAGGCCTGGAGGTATACATTTTGAGTGAGTATCTGTTTTAAGAGAGGAGGACTCTGCTGTAAATCGATTTGTGCATAGGTTATGGTATTTGTTATAAGGAATTCTACTGTAGCTACTTACTATCACTTGCCCTTATCTAGGTCCAAATTAGGGTCAATTCGTGAGAATCCGGGCGTCGACAACTTTTACCAGACCGTCTATCGACGGTTCGCCTCTCTGGCCCGGTTCTGGAAACCTTGCGATTGGACAGCGTAAAGTTCGTCGGCTAGAGTCGGCGCGCAAATATGTTCCAGTGACTCTTCTACTTAACCACGACGGATAAGACAGTATGACGGCTCAACCCCCGCTTCCCGATAAATGGACCAAGTTTTTGTTGGATATCTATATGCAAGGCCAACCACCGCCCCTGGGCACGGTTAACATCAAGGACATCGAAGAAAAGGCGAGAGAAGCGACGAAGGATCATCTGCGTGCGTTTCCGGGGCCCGCATGTTTACCCAGTGAACTAGTAGCTGATTGCAGTACATTGGCATCCGCGGTGTTGCCCCCTTCTCTAGCGGCGTACATGTACACCCTTGGAAGTGCAGGGACGTGGGCGACGGACCTCGCCAATAAGAGGGCGCTACAGAATTGGAAGATCATCCCAAGAATGCTCACTGATGCGACGAATCGCAGATTGGAAGTGCGTATCCGGCTTTCAAGGGGCCTGGCGCACTCTTACAAGCGTCTATTTTGTTCTCTTATCAGACCTCGATTTTTGGCGTGAGATACCCTGTCCCGGTATTTGTTGCGCCTGTTGGTGTGCAAGGTATCTTGCATGCGGACGGTGAAATCGCGAGCGCACGCGCAGCCGCGACCGTTGGCGTCCCTTACATCATGAGTACTGCCTCCACCCGGTCCATCGAAGACGTAGCCGCAGCCAACGGACCGAACGGGCACCGATGGTACCAACTCTACTGGTGAACTCATTTTCCTTTTTTTCTGACGACGTTTCCCTGGCTCACCACCAACATTCGTGGACTTTCTAGGCCTCGTACCGCCGAGATCACGGTCTCGTTGCTCAATCGCGCGAAAGTGAACGGGTTCACAGCGCTCGTCATCACGCTTGACACGATGGTAATCGGTTGGCGTCCGCACGACATCGAGACCGCATATCTCCCCTTCCTCTATGGGGTTGGCATCCAAGTCGGCACGTCCGATCCGGTGTTCATGAAGCGCTTTGGTCTGGAGCCGCACCAGGGCGAGGTCCCTGCGTTCCCGCTGGAGCCCAAAAAGGTTATGGAAGCGGCGATGAGCGATGAACGTGTGGCGAGGGCGATGATGTTGGGAAGTGCGTGGCTCGGGGAGGTGAACACGGGCGTCTTTAGGACGTGGGAAGACTTGAAGTTCATCAGGGACAACTGGGATGGGCCTATCGTGCTCAAAGGCATCCAAAGCGTGTCGGTGCGTGCCTGGTTGTCTTGGGCAGATCGTTGTTGATCTCGCATGATGGACGAACATATGTGCTCCTCTGACATGCAGGATGCAGAGAAAGCAATCGCACACGACATCGAAGGCATAGTTGTTTCTAATCACGGTATGTAAACGTGCGCGTCTGTCCAGAACGGATTAGACTGACGTTGGGATACTGAAAGGTGGCCGTCAACTTGATGGTGCGATCGGTTCTTTGGACGCACTCGACAACATCATGGGCTCGCCTAAAGTCCGGGCTGCCCAAGCATCCGGGAAACTGACCGTCCTCTTCGACTCGGGGATCCGCACGGGCAGCGATATCATCAAGGCCCTCGCGATCGGTGCTCAAGGTGTCTTCAGTCAGTCGTCTTCCCGTCCTTGTACGCATGCGTGGATTCTGACCACCTCCATAACATTTCTGATAGTTGGACGTCCGTTCATGTACGGCCTTGCGATCGCCGGACAGCAGGGAGTTGAGCAGATCTTGTCACAGATCATTTGTGATTTGAATATTTCGATGGGTCTGAGTGGGTATGGCGACATCAACGAGATCATCGGCAAGAAGGATGAGATTTTGATGAAACTCGAGTACAACCTGTAGTCTCTTTGTATGGTTTGTATGGTATAAGTTATGGGTGATCGAAGCACATTTTATTTCCGATCAACATGGCACGGTACCTGCAGCTACGTCTATGCCCGAGAGAACGTGGAGTACAGGCCCGCGTCATGGTGCGCGTGGGGGAGGTAATTCCAGGGGTATTAGATCAGAGGCTGCAGAACGTGCGAACGCTCGACGTGTTGTAACCTGACCTGTCTTTCAAGTTTCCACGAGGTTCCGTTCCACTCGATTTGACATCGTCACGGTTTTCATCCGCATGTCTCTCTTTCACACGGCATTTTGTGACGGAAACTTCTAAAAATCCCAGCTGAGACACCGCTGAATGGTGACTCCAAATGGCTTCGTTGCCAATCAGCCATCGCTCGTCGAACTAGATGGAACAGATCTCATGCACGTTGTACCGTACCATTCTGTGTTCATTAATCATTTTTGTCGCGGTCACATCCGTCCATTGACGGCCGGCCTAGGACCCGAGGAGGGTATAATCCGTGTCCGTCGGATGCCCCTCTCCCGCGTGAACCCGGTCTCGGGACGGTACGCGCAGGGACATTTCGAGCCTGCGAAAACTCTCGTCGGGGGCTTGACCGCTACCCCAACGGCTGCGCTTCCAGGGCCATCATGCCATGTAGGCAGCTACCAACTATAACAATCAGTGGGAGTAGGCAGCGACAGTGACTCGGGATGAGACCACGGGACGCGACTTATCTTTCAAGGGTGAGGGAGGGTGGCTTCTTCAAATCGGCGAAAGAGCCAAGGCGATCAACGAACGTGACGCCTTCCCAGGGCCACTGTTTTCCCGTCGTCCAGCACCACTGTGTCGCTACCATGTGGTAACTAGTCGGTATGGATGTCCAACCACTGCATCCAGCAAGGGATCCGATAAGCAGCACGGACTGTCCCTCCCAGGCTAAACGCATCGTGCACAAGACAACTTCACCCAAAGAGATCGTCTATGATACATACAACGAGTGCGGATTGGACACCAGACCTGCTTGATTCGCTCAAAAAAAAAATTGGGGGTTGACAACTTGCCGAGGTAGGCTTTAAAGGAACAGTGCACAGGCAGTGACAATGTTGTATTGAATGGACGACTCGAATATGATCACAGCGAGAACTGGAGAGGTGTTGTATCTCTGCATCCTGTCCAATCAATCCAGACCTGTGATCAATTGGTGCCAATTGGCGTGGAGGAGGCCCTTTGGACACAGAGATGGAAAAATGCAACCGCAGGATGGCGAGGGGAATAATTCAAACAGAACAACGTGGGAGCCGGCCAACGGTAAGTCGGTAGTACTGGCGGCATACATGGTGTCTGTGGCAGCACGCGGGAAACTCATGTTTATTTGGCTCCCAAGTATTCTCATCGTTTGTTCGAGGGAAGCGAACAAACCGATCCAAATCTTCAATGACATCAAAAATGACGGCTCAGCGCTCAACTTCCATCCTTCGGCTATTATTCACCGCACTAACGTCAAGGTTTCATTGCCTGTCTATTATAATTGACTTTGACTCAGACTGATAATTGTCAGATATTAATACTAAGTACTACTATCCGCTTTCCAGGCGACCTTATGGAAGACGCCGAGTAAGTAACTTACATATAGTTCCCTTGGTAAACGCAATACCAAGGCCAATTTGCCAACTCCGGCAAGATGAACTTCCGTGCAATTTGATTTTTCTCATCATTTCCTTGTTCGCTTACCAGAGTACTGGTAAGTAGGTTTTTGGTTAACTACGTCACTTATGTATCCTCTTTGTGTGTCCACACAAATAACAGTCATCATGCCACTCGTGTTTAAAAAGCATGGTGCATGGTGAGAACAGCCCACTCGACTACCAACCATGTTCAACCGCCTATCTGCTCTTTCCGCCCTCACATTTGCTGCTCTCATTGCAGTTGTCACTGCTGAAGGCTCGCTTGAGGCTCGCGGCTCCCGATGCGTCACCGGCAAATCCCAATACTGTTGCTCGAGCTACGTGGTGAGGTCTTGTCCTCTTGATGATTGACCATCTATACTCACTACTCGCCATGATTTTACTTGACTTCCAGCCGCCCAGCACGGGGCTCTCATGCCAACAGCCCTACGCCCATGGGGTGTGTTCAGATAATAATGTACCCATTCCTTTGTGCTGCACCAGCGTTGTGAGTTGATCTTGTACGAAAGATTGCTGATTGACGCTGATTGATACTCTGTTTCTGCACTTGTAGGTGGGCGGCAGGGGTCACAATTGTGAACAGATTTTATGAATCTGAGTCTTGATACCCCGTATCCTTCCACAATCCACGTTACCTTCTTTGACTGCCACATTCCATTCTACTTTGTAGTTCGTGTTCAAACTCGGTGAATTATTATGTAATACAACATGATTGATGGCATTCGAGAAATATCCTTTTGAGAGATCCCGATACCTTGACGCACGCAATTCATGCATCCCCTTGAAAAAATCAAAGGAGACCAAACAATTCCCTTCCCTCCATCTCTTCAACAGCCGCTTTTGAAGGCACCGTGTACTCAAACGACCGACCAAAGTCGATCAACCGGAAGCTATAGCGTTGACGTCGGTAGGGTGAGTCAGGCTGATCGTCATCTTCCATGGGACTGTGCGTCGGATGCCGTTTTTGCATCACGATGTTCCGCTCTGCAAACGACTCGTGGAGCCAGCCTGCACTGTGGAATCGGAACAACAGTGCCGCGCACTCGTGCCGGTCGTCAATCGATAGCTCGTCAACGCAAATCGGTCCACCGCAGTGTTCAATGAGCAGGATTGGGCTATGATATGCGTCCTTGTCATCTGACTTGGGTGAAGCGTCCGGGGTGTAATATCCAAAGAACTGTGGGACAAGTGCACCGACGGGTGTCGGGTCATGGAGGGGTGGAACGACGTTGTACCCGGTCCAATGTTGGAAAAAGTGTGCGGGAAATTTGAGGTAGTTGGTGGCTTCGCGTTCAAGGTGCCGATCGCCGGGAAGAGACAGCTTCACTGCGACACGGAATGTGGCCGTCCGGGGTGCTGGCTTCTTTTTCTTGGCCTGATGCACGCAGATGGTCTCAGGAAACGAGGGATTTTGCCACTGGATGTTCGGGTGGATGGGAACCTCCGCTCCTTCATAATCAACATGGCGACGGATCTCGGAATCGGACACACGCGCAAAGTGCTCAGTAGGAGCATCCGCCGGGGGGGTCTCCCCCATTTGCGTTGCAGACACCATGGCTATCGTTTGCACAGGCACATGCTCGAATCTCACCTTCACGAAGCCGACATAGCGCGGGGGGATCTGGACAGAGGACGAGGACGCAGCATCATGAGAGGCAATGTGTTGTCCCTCATACTTTTTTGCCTCTTCGTTCAGGTGTCGTTCCCACTCCCCAGACTCCTTGACTCGATCAACTTCAACTCGGACCTGTTCGTCAAGGCAAAGCTCGCAATGAGTGCTCTCGCAGAAAAGGTCGCGCGGAAGCTCTAAGTCAGCCTCGTAAACGATGGAATGGTGTCCTGTCCCAAGCCTGCCCCTTGGAGAGAGGTACAAATGAGCTTCAGGTACATGGGTAGGTTTGCGAGGTTGCTCAGGGAGGACAACACGAATTGCAGGCTGTTCGGTGGGCCCTTCTGTTTCTCCTGGATATATAGCTGTTTCAAGTGGTCCATCCTCGGCGGCTGCTGCCGCTTTCGAAGCAGCTTCAGCCATCTTTTGCGATTCAGGCGGGAGTGAGAGGGTATAAGTCCGTATATGATCTGTCTTAGAGCTCCAAGTCTCTTCTTTTTGTTTGCGGCATGTGTCGGAATCAACCACGCCTGCGTTTAAAAGGTTCCATGGATCGTGTACATAGAGTTTCTTTGGTAGGAGATGGATCGGTATTGCTCGCTGAAGAGGGAAAGGAGAACATGCGCTCTCAAACGGCACAAGCGGCCACGGCGACGGGTAATGAGTGGGGTGGAAAGGGGACTCCAGGGGAATGTCTGATGGAGGTTGCTGTGTTTGGACGTCGTTCATCGAGTCAGTGGATTCGCCACTCAATCTGTTCGCGGAATTTTCTGGAGATGGATCCTTCACTGCCTCAACCGCGTCATTTCTCGACTCGATGGGATCGGAAACTGGTTGAGAGGTATCAAGCGTTTGTACACCCGCTATGGGTACTTCTGGGAGCGTAGATTCCTTCTTGTTTATGCAATGGACGACGCCGGTGCTTGCGTGCACGCGCCGCTCATGGACCACAATAGCTCGAGCAGGATCCCATGCCAGCATCTCCCTAGGATCTGCTTCACGGGATGCCCAGGCAAGCTCATCTTGCGCAAACTCGAGTTCACCAAATGACTTCATGACATTGGCGATTTTGCTCCCGGTCGAGATGGTGAGGCCATGGACGTTGCTGGGTATGCGGCGGACATAGTAAAAGTCATAGAGGGTGGCTCCCCACAAGTTGAGGCCGTTTCCTGCCTCTTTTCCATGAATGTCAGAAGGTATGATGATTTTGCCATTGGGATCGCGTGGCCAGCGGCGGAATATGAAGCGCTTTTTCCCCTCTGAATAAGAATTGATTGGTGGCACAGAATGGAGATCAAGAAGGGGTGGATATGGGCTTGTGGGAAGAGAGCTGTAATCATCGTCTATAGTACAAGCCATCGATGAATGGACAACATCTCACGTTTCTGCTTTCGCCTTTCCCTTGTCTTTATTAGCAGAGGAGTCTGCTTCCGCAGTGAGCTTGCGTTTCGCCTTTTCGGTGTTGAGAAAGCCTCTTTTCATGGTAGACACGGGGTGAGAGAAAGGATGAAGACGCGTCTGTTGACGGTGCTTTATACTCGGGCGATACCACAAGATAGACAACAACCGATCGGGTTGTGGCAGGGCCTGTCAGGACCGCGTTCGTTGCGTTTCACCCACGATGGCCTGATGATTTCGTTTGTAATGATCTAGGACAAGATCAAACAGATAACCAAATGGCTGTTGTTTGGCAAAAGCTTGAAAGACAAACAATCACTTTCCAATTTTGGAATGCTCTTTAGCCTCTCACTCATACAGCGCCCGACTCAGTTTCGGGGGTTTGCAGTATTGACTTTAAAATGGACGTGGTTCCAGAGGATGAGGAATACTCGGGACAATTCTACCGCGACCGGTCTCTGTCGCTGAATTCATCCCCACAAGTGTCGACCACCGTCCGAAACTCGACGTTGCGTCTTCGCAATTCCATCGCCAGTATGAAAAGCGTTACGTGCGTATCTACCAGGTGGTATTTTTTTTTTTCCTTTTCAACATTCCACCGCAGCTCGGACGTCGAACCAGAAATCGTGTCACCCGTCCCTCGCCGGCATTTGTTGCACACTTCCGAGAGTCTGTCTTGGCTCAAAGCGGGTGCATTCAGCTCCGACCTTGATTGGCAAGCACGATCCATCTCGCCTGCTTCTGTCGCTTCGTCCACCGCATCCGCATTTCCTTCGAGTTCAGGCAAACGGATAAGCTTTAGTCTCCTCTTGGAGCAGGAGAGACAGGCCCGCGCAACAGCCCTTCGGAGGACCCAAAACGAAGACGCGATAGATCAAGGTGCTGGGAGGCGATGGGTCCGTTGGATGCATAAGCATAATATGAAGGCATGGGTCGTTCCGTGTGCTATGGCCGCCTCCA
This sequence comes from Xerocomus minutiporus, assembly GCA_038092995.1. Lineage (NCBI taxonomy): Eukaryota > Fungi > Basidiomycota > Agaricomycetes > Boletales > Boletaceae > Xerocomus > Xerocomus minutiporus. The sequence continues at coordinate 6,422 of JBBPRM010000627.1, read as the reverse complement.
CCTACATCAAGTGGTGCATAGGCCTAGGAGGTTACTCAGGCATGTCTCTGTTTGACCTTCCTTTGAATGTCATTCAAACTCGCACGTCCAGGGCATTCCACACCACCAATATTCGGTGATTACGAGGCACAGCGACACTGGATGGAGTTAACCATTCACCTCCCTGTTCAACAATGGTATCGTTATGACCTGCAATATTGGGGACTCGATTACCCTCCACTGACAGCCTATGTCTCTTGGATGTGCGGTAAAATGCAAGTAGCTGAGTAACCTCGTTGCACAATGCATCTGATTTGGTTTGCCTCAAGTGGATCATGGATAGAACCATCGTGGTTCGCTTTGGATACTTCTCGCGGATTAGAAACACCGGGAAATAAGCTATTCATGCGTTCAAGCGTAATTGTGCTCGACGCTCTCATATACGTTCCAGCATTGTATGCATTCACGCGTACATGGCATGCGACACGCTCTTCAAGGACCCAGGTACGGAAATTATTCCATTACGTCCACTCTGCCAATTCATTTGTACTGCAGCATGCAGCGCTGGTCACACTACTGTTCCACCCCGCTCTTCTGCTCATTGACTTTGGCCACTTCCAATACAACTCAGTGATGCTTGGTACGCAAATTAATCACAGCCACGAATGTGCGTATTCATATGATCGTACCACAGGATTTGCCTTGTTAGCAATCAATGCGTTCGCTGTTGGATTCGACCTAGTCGGGGCTCTTTTCTTTGTTCTCAGCCTGGGGTTCAAGCAAATGTCGCTCTACTATGCGCCTCCCATTGGAGCATATCTACTTGGAAAATGTATTTTTCTGGGACCTAAGGAAGGGTATAGTCATCGTTTGGCAGTGCAAATGTATACGCTGACACAGAAATTAGACTCCAACTCTTCACCAGACTGGCACTGGTCACCACACTCTCTTTTCTTATCCTCTTTGCACCCTTCCTACCACCCTTCTCTCCTGTTTCCACTCTCTGGGCTTCTATAACACGCATTTTTCCATTCTCTCGCGGTATTTTCGAAGACAAGGTTGCGAACTTTTGGTGTTTCACAAATGTCACTGTCCTTAAATGGAAGCGTTTATTTGATGGAAAAGAACCATTGCTCATCAGAGGCTCGGCTGCTCTCACAGTACTCGGGTTCCTGCCTGCCGTGGCTGGGCTTTTGTGGGGTGGTTACAAGACACGGTTATCTTCGCCCACTACAGGACCACGAATCCAGACCCCCACTCTTCCTTTACTCCCCTATGCGCTTCTCACGACTTCGATGTCATTTTTCCTCTTTTCGTTTCAGGTCCATGAGAAGACCATCCTGTTACCTCTTCTTCCCCTCACGCTCCTTCTCTCCAGCGCGATACCCGGTGAAGAGGTATTTGCGTGGGGTGCTCTAGGGAACGTCGTTGGCCTCTTCAGGTCCGTTTCATCTGCCCTTTTCTTGCGTGACCATGCCCACGGACTCTAACCACAGCATGTGGCCATTATTGAAAAAAGACGGCCTCGGTGTGCAATACCTTGCGATGCTCTTACTCTGGTGCAGACTCATAGGACACAATCCCTACCGCATGCGATTCGATTCTTTTGTGCACTCGTTTTCAGCCGTACGCGACTCCCTTTTTCCAGCCACTTTCTGTCCAATGCCAGAGGTGACTGATGTCTGTCTGTCTGCTATTTCCAGGTCGTCCACACCTCCATGACACTGCTGCATCTGCTCGAGATGGTCATTACACCCCCCGAGCGCTACCCCGACCTGTTCCCCGTGCTGAACGTGCTTGTAAGCACGCCAGTGTTTGGGTTGATCTGGCTGTGGAGCATCAGACGCGGTATCCAAGTCGGCTGGGCGATCACCGGGCTCCCCGGCTCGCGGGGAACAGACGCCGGCAAGTCCAAGGTCAAGCTTGTCCACGACGGCGCGGACGGTGCGCAGGATAGCGAGAACGAGGGTGTGGGTGCGGGTATGAACGGGAAGCGGGCATTGGGAGGTGGTGTGTGGAGGGACGCGGGCTTGCGTGCGGTGAGCCTGGGGTACACGAGTGGGCAGAGCGGCGTCGCTGGTAGGAGGGGACCTGGGGACCCGAGGCGAAGAGCGCTGGAGAGACTGTCAAAACGTGCAACGAGTGTGGAGGTGGAGTGAGCGTCCGGGTCGTACATATGTCGGTCTTATACGCGTTGTTACTTGTCTATCTATCTATTACTTTCGCATTGGAGAGATGGTCTGGGTAGATTTGTGGCGGACGCGGACGGGGGGATATGACACTGTCTGGGGAAGGTAATACCTGGGGCTATGCCCATCAAGGATAGTCTATGAGATGTTGGAATCAGAGACCCACCGACGACACCAAATGGCGCTGACTCGAGCAATCAGTGTCATGTGAGGGGGCCGCCAAACCTCGCACTCGTCCCGAGGCCAAAGCCCCCATATACATGTCAAGGAAGTGAGCGTATGTTGCTGGACCAATGACCTCAATGATGTCACTCTCAAAGTCACCAAATTCCTCCTGTGCTTCTTCAAAGTATCGCCTTGCAGCTTCCCTCTTTGTTAGTGCCTGGCACCAGCGCTGAACCATCTCTTGGTATGAGAGAGGACGGTCTGGTGACGTCGACTTCAATTTGTAATGTTCGCAGTATTAGAAGCATAGAAGCATAGGGAACTAAAGTGAACGTACCGATTGGTACAGAGCCTCACGAATACATGGGCTGAGCAACGTATTATTGGTCTCCCCCGTTGAATGCTTTCGGGAAGAGTGGGTGGGATGACATGAAGACAAGGCTTACACAGATGCTAGAGGATGAGCCATGTGAGTACGACTTGACAGGAGAGGTTGAATGAGTGTAAGGCCTTGGTAGTTCAAAGGAGTACACCATCAGTCTTGACTTATTTATCAAGACCGCACATGCTCACTGTCCTTGTTAGGCTTATCTTCACCCATATCGCTATGGACTCGGCCAACCATTTTTGGAAGTATATGAAAGGCTCGTGTTCCAAAAATATCCAACATTAAAGCCCACATCCCCCTCGCACGAGCAACATGTTTGAGAGGCTGCAGCCTGTTCAAAAATAATGTCATATTCTGGCGAAGCACGACCAATTCAACACTCTTAAGCCCAAAGGTACTTGGCATGTTGCTCAGGATATCTGCCCCCTTTCACATCTGCGCTCCCAATGACCTGATTGATCTCCTGCAGCTCCGCCTCGGTGAACACAACATCACCACCTGCAGAATTCTCAAGTGTCCGCCGAGCATGCCTGGGAAAACGGAATCCGAATGAATGTCAAGAAGACCTGCGGCGGATATCTAGACGTACGACGATCCCGGAAGCGGTATGACGTGGGGTCCGAGGGAGCTTACCCAGGCGATACAAAGTTGGGCGGGCGTGATGTTCTTCTTCTTGGCAAGCGCTGTCAACGCGTCCACGATGGCAAAGTTATGCCTCAGGTTCTATTGTGGTAGGTGTCAGATATCTGTATTTGTGTGGACGTCGTTCTTACCTCTTCTTGGAAACGAGGCATGTGATGGCGCATATCTCCCTCTTGAATGATGATCAATCGTCTTATATTGGGCTGCATTTTGACAGAGTCACTTACCAGGGAGATCCTTGGGTCTTTTGATTTGGCCGGTTAATAAACCTCTTCCAAGCGGCCTATATCGTCATTGAGCAAAGTGTGGTAACAATCTCAAACGGGGTGAATCCTACGCGTAAGCGGCAACCGCTACACCGAGCCCCTTCGCTATGGCAATGACTAGGACATGGAGATGAGAATCACCCATCAAGACCAATACATGAAGACTGACCTTCTCGTGCTTGTGCCTCGTATGAAAACGGACTGATCTCAATCTCGACGACGCTAATTGGGTGAACCTAAAGGAGAAGCTGGATGAGATCCATCATTCAGAATGACCGTATCGACCAACACACCTTGTGACCACGACGAAGCGTCTCGGCACTACACTCGGACATACCAATGTGGTCCAGCTTTCCTTCATTTTTGAGCTTGGCGAGCGCACCGATGGATACTTCCACGGGGACGTTGGGATCAACTCGAGCGCACTGGAACAGGTCGAGGCGCTTCGTTCCTCTTAGTTTCTCGTTAACCAAATTCACGCTTCGAGCGAGATTCTCTGGACTAAAAAACAGATATAGCGCTTCTTCGAAAAACGCTAGAAATGTAAACACGCACGAGCCGTCTGTGCCTGGTTTCCCGGGCAAGGTTCCTCCCTGAAAAACCAATCGTCAGAGAAACATGCGGTCTGTTCTGTCCTTGACGAACTTTGATGGACAAAAACGTTCTGTCAGCGTACTCGGGATACTTTTCAAAGAATCTGGCAATCATTTCCAGATTCGCGGTGGAAAAATTGTGCCCGTAAAACTCTCCTGCTCGATGGTCAGACCGCACAAAAAAGAATGGAGGATAATGCTCACCTCCGTTGAGAAACATCTTAGCACCGGGAGGCAACGCATCGACGCCTGCTTTGATTGCTTCGAAACATTGTTCGTCAGGAACAGGTTCCGGCCTCCATCTGCTCTATTGATCAGAAAGGCAAGCCACAGGTTATAATGTTACTTGCGTCATCAACATAAGACCATGCTGTTACAGAGGCAGAAAAAAGCAGTGAGGTTATTATCAAGTTGAACAAGACAACCAGAACCCACGGCCACTTTGCCTACGACGACGTCGGATGCTGTACCTCCAAGCTTGGTCGTTGCGCGCGTCATTTGGACTGGCTCGTTTGGGGTGAAAATAAAAGAGTAGGTGTTATCGCAATTCCAAGGAGAATGCCTTTATAGTCGACAAGCGGAGCCTCAGGAGTCTATGACGCACTCCTTCGGCAAAACACGGTCAGCATATTTTAGTCAAAATTATTCATCGATGAAACGGGAGCGCGAGGTAGGGATCATCAAACGAGTCCGATGATCGCCAGAAATGAAGGGCGGTAGATGACATATCTACCTGGGGGCTATGAGATATCTGATCAGACTTCTGGCCACTAATGACGCGTCTAATACGTGCCGGTGGCGGACGAGCATGCGTAAACACTCCAGTGCCAATATGCCTACGAAAATTGAAAGACTATTTGTTGGCCTTGCCGTTTCAAAGGAGGGGAGTAGTAATTGTGATCAAGACTCAAGAGTATGTTGAATGTTCAAAGGTTTCTCAGTGATGGAGAATCAAAGCTTCGCCTACTACTGACCGGTCTAAGTTCTTCGAATGTGAGTCGTGGCCTCAGGCCTGACGAAACCCTAGTTCGTCAGTTGGCTACCATTCTATGAAATCCAAGTCCATCTGAAAGCGCCTTTTATGCACATAACAAGCTTCTCTTGCATTCTCCTCGAGATAACGACTGTCGGTTGTCAATCATCGGTCTATCCAAGTCAGATTTGTTTCCAGCAATCTGACCCCTCCGCGTTAGAACGCTATCCTTCTATAGCATTAAGAAACAACGACGTGAAGATCGTCTGCGTCGACATTGCACGCCGCCTGGTGAACGTTGGTTACGATACCTTGGAGCCTACGGGCAAGGAATTATCCCATGAGGTAGTAGAGGGGATCAGTGTTCTACTGTGAAATTGGGTCCAATTGCCATTAGGTTGGCATTGCTTCCGGCATGCGGGTGCATACTGGGTTTATAATAAGCAAAGGCGAGCATTCGGTCGAAAGGAACTGCAAGGCATCCAAGGAGTCAGAACATGTGAGTCAAAGAAAAAGGAGTGTGACACGCGTGATGGCGGGCAACTACTAGTGATGGGACACACTGATCGGTGATAGCAGGGCCATGCGGTACCACTAGTCGAGCGCGACTGCGCCGGCCGACACGCAATAGAGTCCCCTAGACGACGGGCTCATCCAGTAGATAAAAAGACGCCTATCTCTACTTAGTCCCTCAGTTTCAACCACAATAGTCATCCAGGCTTAGTATGACATACCACTAGTTCAAGCTGAAAGCTGCTCCACAATTTGGTGATCCCTTCTTGCCCAGCGGTTAACACCCCAATTAGGTTTCAACTTGGAGTCTGGAAACCTAATAGGGGATGTCAGCAAGTGACAACGTGTCACACAATTTTGTCAGCCTCGGGCACCTTTCCTTCACACACCGAGTCTCACCCAGGTTTATTCACACAGCAAATCATTTAATGGCACTGTACACTACCAGGTTCTTTGAGTATTCTCAGAGAGCGTGTCTGATCGGTCTACGCTGACCCATTACTCAACATTACGGGGGAAGTGCTGGGATCTCAACTATACTCCGCCTCTCGTCAACGCCAACATCCAGAAGAACATTTAAGCACTAGGCAGAACGTTCGTAATCGCATTGGGATACTACCTGTCAGGAACATGATCTGCCTTCCGTCTAGAACAACCCTCATCAGTTTACAATTCACGAGGTCATTTCCGACCCCATATCGTCAACCTTGTCCT
>JBBPRM010000626.1:0-14366 GCA_038092995.1 Xerocomus minutiporus | reverse complement strand
CAGGTTACTAAGATTGGGTTGAGCAATTGTTAGTGGCATCATCTATTCTATTGTACGTCGCTGACTTTACCTAACCAGCCCTCATGGGAAATGTAAGCCCACTATCATTGGCCATTAGGTATACTAAATCTTCAAGCAGGGAACTGCCGGATCCAAAGCGGATTCATTCACCCGGAGAGATGTGAGCACGCTCCTGAGGAAACTAAGCAGTGAATTCAATCGAATTTTAGCTTCGTGACATCTTCCGCATTCTACCTGACACAGCTTGCAATACCCACGACCTCCTAGGTTGTGAATGTGGTGGACGGGGAGTGTCAGCCGCTCACGATACAGATACGAATATCAAACCGGAAGAAGTGGCTGCTGAAGCGGATAATGACTGTTCCGAACAAGGATTTATCACCGCAACTCAGCTTGATCCGGCCCAGGTTGACGGGACGGTGATTAACTTCTATTAAGACTAACAATTCGTACTCACTCAGCAGTCAGGAGCTTCGAAAAAAGAAGGCTGAGCTCGCCGCACTTGGGGAGTGGACTCACATCAACTGTCTGCGACACCACGCTCAATATGACATTCGAGACGATGTCTTGCGACGGCTCCTCTACTTCGTGGACGACGAAGACTTGGACCAGGTCGAGCCAACTAAGTCACAGTCTAGAGTGGATTCGTTGTTGGCCTCCGTTGACCTCGAGAACATCGTAGCAATGGGCGAGAAACAATCCACGCCATCTGTACAAGATGTCCCAGGGGGGACCGTCTCCTTTGTGTTTGAAAAGATCTCGACGAGCAGTCTAAACGATGTTGGTGACGCTGGGGCTGGTCAACCAACTTGAAGTAACGACTACTTCATGTCAATCCTTCGCCATGCAGCATAGCTCGTATACTCATTGCAAGTAATATCGGAAGTATTACACGGATGGATGTAGTTGTACAAATTATTAATTTGATAGAGGTCATCATATAAGCATGGTTCGGCGGCCGTGCAGCAGCGGAAAGCCATAGGGTCGTATTGGTTTGACGAGAGCCATGTCTTCGTCAACTGCACTGATTTTCGTCAGCAGTGCAGCTATCTCATTCTCCCGAAGTCCATATTCGCGAAGTTTCTTTGCCCTGACTTTGAAAGAGTCCAAGCGAGGGCGAAAGCCCACAAGGTCCAGCAACTTCTGGAACAACTCTGTTACCCAGCTAACCCTCTCTTGCGTGAACGGTACGCCACAACCATGGTTGATAAGAAGATCGTGGACCAGCTGCCTAGACGCATGATATCGGTCGCTGAACTCCCGCTTTGCGGTAATGCAAGCGTGGTCGATAACGTGGATGCCACACTGCGTGAAATGAGAATGGTTGTGTGACCACCAGTCCTCCATCATGTTTTCTTCGTGCTCGAGATGAGTAACGACGAGGGCAATGGGCACTTTCTTGTGGCAGAGAAAATCGTGGAAAAGCTTGTAATTTTGTTGCATGTTAACGGTGATCCTGCCCCGTCGTACGCAAAACACGAGCAAGTTTATGCCTCCAGTGTCGGATAGGACCTTGATTAGACCATAAGCCTTGTTGATAGCGCCGATCAAGCGATCAGGGTCCCTGAGCGAGTGAGGTTCGTTCAACCCGATAGTATCGAATATGCGAAAATCCCGTCCTTGGAGTGTGACGTCGTACGGTCTAGCGTCCAACGTGCAGCTCGATGCGCCAGATGAAGTCGGTGCTATGTCATGGTCTAAGCCCATGATGAGGTTGACAACTGAGCTTTTCCCAGCTCCCATCTCTCCAAAGAGCACAATGTTGGATCGATGCTGCATCGGCTGAGGTTCGCTGGTCAGCGGCATGGGCAAGGTCTGAGAAGTGATGCATGGGTGCATTCAATCTCGGAGGCCATAGCGTCGAAGACGGATTCTGACCTTATCATCCCCAGGAGATATGCTCGCAGGTAAAGTACTACTGTGCTTCGCCATGGTCACTTTTAGCGAGACGAAGGATGCAACACAAGGACGAAGGCGGAAATTGTCCTGGAAGGCAAGGGCGAAAGTACCAGCGCAGGGATGGGGAAAGGGAGGGGAAACAACGGGGCGGAGAACTCGAAGTTGAGGCCTTGAGGCCTAGTGTTCAATTTGGATGTTACGCCTCACTTGGTGATGACGATACTATAGGGCGGGTAAGTAATACCTACAGTGGCGCTGCCCAGATCGATTGATCTTGCGGACCACAGGGAAATTAGCCATTCTCCCACAATCACAATGCCTCGTTGATGTCAGGAGGTCCGGGTATACCATTCGTGGTACAAATTCACGCCTATTCAATATCCGAAGCAGGCCGACCTGACACGCGTTCGTGTTGGGTGGATGCATGTTGGAAAAGTAAGCTGTTCACGCGTCCCAAAACTCCAGGTGAACATTGGGAACAAGTTTTGGGTGTCCATAACTTACATGCGGTTACTGAACTATACACCCTAGTACCTTGGACTGGCTATCCCCACCCCGCTCTATGCTGCGGACCATCATTTCTGCATCATTTCTACTCATTCCACAGCGTGACACCAGCATGCGTACCATTTGCTTTCTACTATGAACGTGTCGGGCATAGACCAACTGTCTGAGGTAGATCGAGAAATTGGAGATCCAAGTTCGAGTTTCGAGAGCGTGCGCGTTTTCAGTGGTGCATTTGACAAGAAGATCCGATATTGTTGTCTTGGATTCCTCGTATTTTTCCGCGTACATGTTGCGATATCCCGGCGTACAGGTGACGCAGGCATGTGCGATGACATTGATGCCGAATCTAGTGAACTCGTGCGAGTTCCGTTCCCACCACCGCTCCATCGGTGTCTCAGACTCCAAGTTCGTGATGACGAGTGCGACGGGGACCAGGCGACAACAGAGGAATTCATAAAAAAGTCTGTAGTTATGTTGGGTTGTAGCGGTGATTCTACCACCCCGGACGCAGAACATGAGCAGGTGAATGCCGCCGGCGTTGTTCAAGGCAGTTACTAATCGGTGAGCCTTCTCGATTGCGGCGAGATAATGCTCGGCCCCCAGCTGAGGCTCGTTTAAGCCCACGGTGTCATAGATGCGGAGATGATGTTGTCCGGCATTGGTTTCGTATAGGGTAGAATCCAAGGTACACCCATCGGTACCATGAGAAGTCTCGGCGACTTTCTGACCGACGATGAGGTTCACGAGCGAGCTTTTTCCTGAACCTGTTTCTCCGAATATGACGATATTTTGGACAACGGCGCGCGAAGGCATGGAGCGCTGTGCATAAGTTCGTTGGTTCAGGTATTCCATGCAAATGCTCCAAGCTCGCGCATACCTAAGTGTCTGCAAAGAAGAATAGTTGGCGTATACTGTATCGAATGCTTTGGATCAAGGAACCCGCTGGAAGCATTTTCATATGATCAGCCATCTTCTCATGGGCCGCCCGGTATGCGTTCTGAACATGAGGACTGCTCGTGGCCCAGGCTGGGTTAAGGGATTGGAACGGTGTTGGTGGCAGGATGAAAGTGCTGTGTCGGATGTTTTCAATTGAAAACATGCCTACTAAGTCCAGACTCATTTGCCGCCATGCGTTGACCTCGTTGGAGTCCGGAACTCATTGGCACCCATTCTCATGCAGATCCCCACCAGCATTGCAGCATTGCGACTGGCCACTAGACGACCATGAACATGGACGGACTCGGCGAACAAAGTCACCTTCCTGTGCCAGCTAGTAGTAATGACAGGGACTTGGCCGTACCCCCACCAGTACTAGTAAGTGGCGACCTGCATTATAACTCTCGTGTATCACGTTGTTCACCAACGTTCAAGAGCATTGTCGCTGAACTACATGACCAGCCGCTAGAACCACAGGTTAGAGGCGTTTAGTACTTTATAAATCGTCAAGTGTTGATTCTCCACAGGACATTCAACGGCGCCCTGGCAAATTGACAGTGACTCCTATCCGTATCCCTGAACCCCCGAGCTCGTGCGCGCAGTGTACCTGCGAGTCGCCTTTTCCACCACTCTCTGCCCTCATGCGGCAGAACTCCAATGTAGGTACTCCATGCATCCCTCCAAGGTCTCAAGGCTGACTTGGAAACGAAGCGCAAACTGTTTCGAGCTCGAAATGTCGTCGTATTTGGTGAAAGTGGAGTTGGAAAGTCGTCAGTCATCAACATGATTGCAGGCAAGGACATCACCCGGACTTCCAATAATGCTGTTGGGTGCACGTTTCAGTACGAATGTCACTCGGTTCAACTTGATGGTCTCAATGTGAATCTCTGGGACACTGTCGGGCTGGACGAAGGCACTGAAGGCACTGTGCCGGCCAGAGAAGCGGAGAGCAGTCTCAAGGCTTTCCTTCGCCAGATAACTCGACGCAATGGCATCGATCTACTTCTGTACTGCGTACGCGGTACAAGGGTCCGGCAAGCACTGCTCCGGAACTACAACTTATTCTATGCCGCAATTTGTCGCAAGAAGGTTCCGGTGGCTCTGGTCGTTACCGGGCTGGAGAACTATGAAGGAGCCATGGAGGCATGGTGGACCGAGCATGAAAAGGATTTGATCAAACATGGCATGCGGTTCGATGCCCATGCATGTGTCACCACAATACGTAGCGACCATCCCGCCATCCAAAGCAGGTTGAAGCAGTCTCGGGAAGTACTTCGCACTCTCGTGCAAGCAAATTTTGACGCCGTAACCTGGAAAGCGGATGAAGACTCCTTGCTTTCTGCTTCTTTACCTAACGTTCTGTCTCTACTCCGCACAACAGAGAAGAAGGCGACACCTCTAATCATGACCTGTGATGCCACGGAACAGGTCCGCCCTTTCCCAACGATGACGGAACCTCTTACGGCTTGCATCGGTGGTCGAAAGTATCAATGCCTCTCTGTTGATGCCCGGCAGGTATTGCTTGGGCACCCGAAACTTTATGGGGAGACGATGCGACGACCGGACCTTCTGATCTTTTACACCGACGCAAATTCAGAATTAGATCGGACGTGGGCCACTCTCGAGCAGTTCCACGAATCATTCAGTGGAGAGACGTGTCCGATGATAATCGTCTTTAGAGGGCTCGATAACGATGAAGCTGCGGCCAAGAGGTGGAGATACTGGTCGTCTTCACATGGAAGAGAGATAATTGCCAATCCGACCTACTATCCTAACCAGGATTGTCCAAGGGAGGCGGTAGAAAGAGCTGAAGAAGCCCTGGCCGCGCTTATTGAGGGGAAGTGTCTGATCAAATTCGAGGAAAAGCTAACGAAGTTCCAAAAGTTCTGTAAGCATAGCAAGTTTTTATTTTTTGGACGTATCTAGTAGAGTGGGCAGGACGACCTCACCGCACTACTAGTCCTTAGAATCTCATGGACAACAGTACCATTTGGGTCTATAGGGACAGTTTCTTAGTGGAATTTTTTTTGGATGGGTACAAGGTAGATGTATAGTTAGTCAATGAACGTTGGAATTCTTGAAGGCCACAGGCCCAGATCGAGTCCAAAATGAGAATTAAACTACTACATATTGTACAACACATAGTCAAGGCCGAGAACCAAGGAGGGTAATCCCAGCCGTACTAGAATCCCCTTGTTTCTTGGTATTGAGTCGCTCAACCTTCGCCACTGGTGGTCCGTCATTCCCTCTCTCTCTTGATTTCCCAACGGCCTTGAAATTGCTCAGCGGAAATGGGACACCTCCCTGCGCCACGCTCTTCTTCGCAACATCCTTTCCCCCATTCGGAACAACACCAGGCGCAGCCTTGACAATGCTAGGCCCCTGAAGTAGGGTACGGTCCGCCACGTTCTTCTTCGCAGCCTCTTTTTCTGGGACGACGTCGAGCGCGGCCTTCGCATTGCTGGGCTCCTGAGGTAGGGTACCGTCTGCCACGATCTTCTTCGTAACCTCTTTTCCTGAGACAACACCGAACGCAGTCTTGCCGACTGGGGCATCTTCTGCCACGTTCTTCTTCGTGGCGTCTTTTCCTCCATTCGGGACAACATCAGGGGCAGCCTTGACATTGCTAGGCCCCTGAAGTAGGGTACGGTCCGCTACGTTCTTCTTCGCAACCTCTTTTTCTTCGAGCGCGGTCCTGACACTGCTGGGCTCCTGAGGTAGGGTACGGTCCACCACGATCTTCTTCGTAACCTCTTTTCCTGAGACAACACCGAACGCGATCTTGCCGACTGGGGCATCTTCTGCTACGTTCTTCTTCGCAGCCTCTTTTTCTGAGACGACGTTGAGCGCGGTCCTGACACTGCCGGGCTCCTGAGGTAGGGTACGGTTCACCGCGATCTTCTTTGTAGCCTCTTTTTCTGAGACGACGTTGAGCGCGGTCCTGACACTGCCGGGCTCCTGGGGTAGGGTACGGTCCACCGCGATCTTCTTTGTAGCCTCTTTTCCTGAGATAACACCGGACGCGGCCTTGCCATTGCTAGGCCCCTGAACTGGGGCATCTTCCGCCACGTTCTTCTTCGTGACGGCCTTTCCTCCATTCGGGACAACACCAGGTGCAGCCTCGACATTGCTAGGCTCTTGAAGTAGGGCACCGTCCGCCACGTTCTTCTGCGCAACCTCCTTTCCCGGGACAACAACAAGCGCAGCCTTGACATCACTAGGCTCCTGAAGCGGAGCACCTTCCGCTACGTTCTTCTTCACAACATCATTCGCGACAACGCCAGGCACAGCCTTGGCATTACCGGGCTCTTGAGGTAGGCCACTGTCCGCCACATTCTTCGTAACATCTTTTCCCCCATTCCCGACAGCACCAGACACGGCCTTGGGCTTGTCCTGCTCGCCCGGTGGGGTGTCGTCATTCGTCGGTTTCTTCGTAGGGCCATTTTTCCCTCCCTTGCCCTCCCCCGGCTGTGGGTCCTTCTCTGTCTCGTCGTTATCCATCATCTCTGCGATCCTTTTTGCGGTGTCCGCGTCCAGTTTACAACGATGCGTCAATACCTTCAAGATATCCTTCTTTTTCGGGTGCCTCTTCGCCGGGACGAAACTCTTCATCTGCCTCGCGATCCTTGCGAACCAAGAGTGTGATTCCAGTGAAAAGGCCTCGCCTTTGCGAGCGCAAGTATTCAGTAGCTTGCGTATCGTCTCTTGCGATTCCTCATACTTGTGTTCTTCTCCGGGAGTATCGTCCTGGACTGCTGTAATGCAAGCATGGCCGTCGCTCTTGATGCCGTAGTGCTCTATATGAGTCTTGTTTCTCCTCCACCAATCCTCCATTTCCGCTTCCCTCTCGAGGCCAGTGAAAACGAGCGCTATGGGCACCTTTGTGTTGCAAAGACACTCGCAGAACAATCGGTAGTTGCTCTGCGTAGTCGCCGTTATTCTGCCTCCGCGCATGCAGAACAACAAAAGGTGGATGCCGCCGGCAGCACTGAGCTTGCCGATAAGCTCGTATGCCTTTTCGATTGCTTTCAGATACCCGTTGACTCCCATCTGAGGCTCCTCGAGGCCGATGGTATCAAATATGGCGAAATCCATGTTATCAAAAGAGATATCGTAGCATCGGTACTGCATCGTGCAGCCGTTGACGTCTGATGAGACTTTTGCGATCTCTTTCCGAGCGATGAGGTTGATGACGGAACTCTTTCCGACACCAGTTTCACCGAAAAGGATGACGTTGATGGTCTGAGGCTGCGTCTCGGGCGATGGACCCCTGATAGACAATGATTGTGCTGGGTAAAGCATGAATGAGCTCGAGTCGAAAGAGGTTCTGTCGAACATTACCATCCCCAAGACCATGATCGCCTTTGAGCTCCGAGTTCCTAGAGAACCGTTTGGAAGGACGAGAAATAATTTTGGGAGAACCGATTCCGAGAACCTGAAACCCGTTGGATGCCGCCTGGCGGGATGCGAATGTAAGCCTCACCTAGAACGAAAGCAATTGCGAACATCAGCGGTGGTGACAACCATTCGTGGGGAAAAAAAAGGTATACCTTTGAGAATTGGCTGCGACGAGTCGAACTTTCGGAAGTCATCGTCAAGAACAGGCTGAGCGAACCCCGAAGAACTAGAGCGGTAGGGGGGTTGAAAGTGGGAGGTTGGATCAAAGGGTTGCAAGGGCATTCAGTCTGCCTCATGGCGAGCCATGCGGCTAAGTGACAACTAATCGGTGGACTTGGATCGAGTGGGCCACCGGTACTAGCGCCGAGAACTCGTCAACATGTTGCGCAGGGTCAGATCTTAGTACTTACACAAGGGTGGGATCCCTCGGATAGCTGACAGTCCATGGACACTCGTTCGTGACTTGTCCTTCAAGTCCTCGGGAACAAATACTGAAACTTGTATCTTTCTATGCTTGTCCGAATGAGCGCAGGTGATATTCAGATGAATGCCTCGTGGAGTAAGCAAGGCTAGCACTTCAGCCGCTTGGAACGTTGTTTGTCGTGCCAAAGCAAGTATGTACATCTTCCTTTCAACGCTGAGGAATATCTTTCCAGATCTACTAGTCTTTTGTGGTTAATACTGGTACGAATACTCTCGATAGCTGGCATCCCCATCAATGCCTCATGCACACGAGTGGCTGAGCCGAGGCCTGATCCACGCTTTGCACCAACGTGTTGAGGCTGAAATGTGAGTGCATGGGCATGGGCTTGCCAGTAGCAAGTTCGGTAAAGGTGCCGCTCACAGGACTTGTTTGAGCACTCCACCCAACCTTTCAACAACGGATTGACGGACGTGACTCGGTTCCGTCCGATTTATCCTCGCTAGCGAACGTTTTCGCGCACCGGGAACCCTGTCCCAATGGTATGAGACGCTCATTCGAGTGTCAATCTCATTTATATACCTTTTCTAGGATGAGTCGGCGGTACGAAACGTGATCGTTTTCGGCGAGAGCGGTGTGGGCAAGAGTTCCATCATCAATCTCATCGTCGGCTCCCAGGTCGCAAAGACCTCTCCAGACGCAGACGCGTGCACTACCCGCACGCAGTCCTACGATGTGATCATCAATGGGAACAAGTATCGGTTATGGGACACGCCTGGTCTTAACGGAGGTACTCTTGGACTTTTTCGAGCTGCCATCGCAGAAAGGAAATTGAAGACGTTTCTTCGAAAAGTGCTCAGAAAGAATGAACCATCTCTCTTGATCTATTGCGTTCGCGCTTCCAGAGCCACACGGGCGCTGGTCTATCACTACCAGTCAATACGCCTAGTGATCGATGAAAGCGCCGTTCCGATGGTCATCGTCGTAACTGGACTGGAGAATTCGCGCGGGGATATGGAGACTTGGTGGGGCAACAACGTCACCGCGCTGTCGAATCATGGCATGCTGTTTGTTGATCACGCGTGCATCACCTCCATTGATAACGATCCCCGTGACCCCGTGCTCGCCCGCACACGTCGCACTTATTCACAGGACGTCGTACGGGACTTGATATTCCGGAACTGCATTCCTCGTGAACAGGGTGAGAATGCCCCACTTGCTGGAAAACCGGACGATCTGAAAGGATGGACTTGGGTTTTCTGGACGTACCTTGTCTCAGCTCTGCTGCTTAATTAAAGTCGGTTGACTCTCCATGTCTCTTGACGTAATTTACGCCTCTCCCAATGGCTTGAACCTACATTTACGATTTGGATAAGCGTTGACAGGCGCTATGAACAGACATCAAGCTGCTGCCGAGTGGATGGATTGAATCATAGCAACCCTGGGCAGCAGGGCTTGAAACTCGTGGTGCCCACCTACCCTACTTCTGTTCAAAGACAGCCTCCTGCGTTTGACGAGAGGATCATCCTACACCATTTCAAGCCCTTCCAATCCGTACACCTTTCAACGAATTCCAAAGACACGGGAATCCTTAATGGCGCAGGTCTGGCGAACCCGATACATCTCTGCATAACACACACACGTGCTCACCCATCTTCGTAGATGCGTCACGTCGTCTTCATCGGAGAGACCGGCGCAGGGAAAAGCTCTGTCATCAACCTCTTTGCAGATCGCGAATGCACTGCAACGTCTTCCGATGCCACACCATGCACGCGCGACGTTGTCTCGTGCGACGTGTCGATCGACGGGACGACGTACAGGTTGTGGGATACCCCCGGCCTGAACGAGGCGTCAGGCTTTGGGATGTTTAGGCGGTCGACGAAGATAGGTTCCCTCAAGAAATTTCTCCAGGAAAGATACCGTCATGGGGAGCTTGACCTCCTTGTGTTTTGTGTGCGGGGAAGCAGGGCTAACGAGGGCATGTCGAGAATGTACAAGAACTTTGGTCGCACGACGCGTCAGTTTGCGATCCCGGTGGTAGCTGCCATAACCCACCTGGAGAGAAAACAGCCAACGATGGAGGCGTGGTGGCAAGACAATGAGAGGGGGCTCGGGGCCTTGGGATTGGTATTCGATGGTCATGCATGCCTTACTTGCCTGCCAGCCCATCATCGCAGGTGGGCTTCACAGCAAGATATTCGTTTCCTGATTTCGACAAATCATCGGAGGCGAACTGGATCCTTATCGTCAAACGGGGAATACCTGGGCAATACAGACAATCGTTGTGTGATATGCTGACGATACAAGATGGTAGATGAATACGTTATTTCCCTTACATTACTAGCTAGAGAAGTAACTTGCACCTACAATAAATACTCGTATTCCGCTTCAGTCCACGCCAACATCTATGGATTATAACGAAGAATTTAAACAGTTTTGAGCGTCGCAGTATTTTCAGCAGGGCGCGGCCTCCCTAGTTCAACTTTGGTCCAGCAAGTCTGACGCTCTCCTGGACGTCATCCTCGTATAACTTAAATGCCCTCTGGAACATGGTTCCGAGTTTACGGACTTCTCTCTCAAAGGCTTCCTTGTCGCTCCACGCCAAGCGGGGGTTAAGAAGTTCGCGAGGAACGCCTTCCACGCCAGTGGGAATCTGGAGTCCAAAGACGTCAAAGGTCTCGTACTCGGCGTTGAGTAGTTCACCAGAGTGGACTGCATCAACGATGCGCCGAGTAACCTTCAACGGGCACCGCTTTCCGGTACCAAACTTGCCACCGGCCCATCCGGTGTTGATCAACCAGCAAGGAACATTGTGCTGTGACATCCGGCTCGCCAACATTTCCGCGTAACGGCCCGGCTATTAGTTGAGTCAGAATTAATCTAGCAACAAGGCACAGATGACATACGTGGAGAACAATGAAGGGGGCGCTGTAACAAGTGGAGAACGTCGGGATCGGTTCAAGGACACCATCTTCAGTACCTGGAGTCTTCCTGTTTGCGATCGAGTCAACGACTGTCACACGATCCACGAGCCCAAGCGAACTTACGAGGTGTATCCAGCAAGGAAGTGGTAGCTCGCCTGCGCCGGAGACAGCTTGCTCACTGGCGGGAGCACACCAAACGCGTCGCAAGTCAACATGATAATGTTGCTGGGCTGCCTCTCGACCATGCATGGAATCTTGGCGTTCGGAATGTATTCAATAGGATACGCGCAACGGGTGTTCTCCGTGATGCTGACGTCATCGTAGTCCGGAACGCGAGAAGCGGGGCTGTAAACGACGTTCTCAAGGATCGATCCGAAACGGATAGCATTGTAGATCTCGGGCTCTTTCTCTTGCGAAAGGTTAATGCACTTGGCATAGCAACCACCTTCAATGTTGAAGACACCAGTGTCAGACCAGACGTGTTCATCGTCACCAATGAGCAACCGGTTGGGATCCGCCGAAAGGGTGGTCTTTCCTGTACCGCTGAGACCGAAGAAGAGGGTGACGTCTCCCTTGTCCATTCCGACGTTTGCGGAAGAGTGAAGAGACAACTGGCCAAACTTGACGGGCTGAAGGTAGTGCATCACGGAGAAGACACCCTTCTTCATTTCACCTGCATATTCAGTGCCGAGAATAACCATCTCCATACGCTTGAAGTTGATCTCGACCGAGGTGGTGGATGACATGCCCTTTGTGAAACGGTTCGCAGGGAACTGTCCTGCATTGTAAATAATGAAATCTGGCTCGCCAAAGTTTGCGAGCTCTTCTTCCGTGGGACGAATTAGCATATTGTTCTGTACTGCCGTCAGCTGTCGGAAAATGGAAACCGTGTTTTAGCGGACGGACCATGAACAAGGCATGATAGGCACGGGCGCAAATGACCCGGACCTTGATGCGGTACTTTGGATCCCACTGAAAGGAATGAGCACAGAGACAAGGGGCGGAATGGAACCAACTCACCCCCGCGAAACCGTCAAAGACGTAGACATTGTCGCGCGTGTTGAGATAGTCGATCGCACGCTCACGGTTGATTTCGAACGTGTCTAGGGGGCGTCAGGGAAAGCTTGTAGACCAGAGACACAACTCACGCTCATCCATCTTGATGTTGACGGAGCCCCACCAGATATCGTCCTTGGAAGTGTCCTCGTAGACAATACGCTTGTCCTTGGGACTCCTGCCCGTCTTCTTGCCGGAGAAGTTGATCAAGGCACCGGAAGAGGAGATGATGGCGCCTTCGTTGCGGATGGCGTCCTCGTAGAGCTGGGCAACGGGAGCGTTGCGCTTCAGTTGGATACGGTCCATGTCGAAACCAGCCTGCGAGAAGTACTCGAGGTCACGGCCGATGACTGTAAGCGGGGTGAGCAGAGGAGAGGGGACAAGGGCGATTGCTCACGTTTGCTTGGCTGCTCATTGTCATAGGACTGTGCGTAATGGCGGTGGAGGATGTGAGGGGTAACGTAGGGAGTATGGTGAGGGGGTGCCATTCTGTTTACGGTGTACTGGAACGTCGGTGTCAGATTATAAGGAGGATATGATCCGGGCGGGACTCACTCGGTACTGGAATCGGATGAAGGGCTGTTGGAGGGTGGCCGAATTCAGGTGGCGTTTTATAGCACTTGCCAGCCACACCCGCAGGACCGTCATCCCATAATCCCCCGATACCTTCGCGAGTCTTTCCGCCTCTCAGTCCAATTACACTCGGTCTGAATTCTGTATCTCGCTAAGTACAAGGTACCTGACGCACGTAAGGCCTGGCCCTTTCCGGTTTTCTCCGATGGAATCACGGGTAATTATCAAGCGGGGCGACGCTCGTGCCCAGAATTTCTCGACGCTGAATGACTTTTGAGAACGTGGTGAGCCCACAAGCGATGATCGCCTGGCGACCTCGCTTGACGACGGTGGTGTTGGTGAGGTCTAAGCTGGTTTATCGCACAGGAAAGTGTTGATGGTTCTGCCTCTGACGTCGAACTCCCACGGATCTCCGGACTAGGGCGCCATTAATTACAACATGCCAAGACCTAGTAGACAAGACTGGGAAAAGCAGTGGTTGCTCGTGACACAAAATCTACGAAAAGCTCCCAGTGCCAAGTCTCGAGAGCACAGAGGCCAAGTGCGCGTTTTTTGCGTCAATCGGGTGATCATGGCAAGCCTGCCAGTGCGATCAATAATAGCATACCGTAACGATGTCTCACATAACCCGGAAGAACCATCGCTGAAAAGTGCAGCTCGGAATTCCTGCAACCCGGCGACCTGACAGAAGGTAAAGGGAGAACACGGACACCAAGGTTTCAGTTCCTGTGTTTGCTGCACCATCCAGCTCCACCGACCCTTCGGTAGGTTTTACTATTGATCCATCTGTCAGTTTCTGTCTATGCTTGGACAACGAGTCCGAGGTGACCCGCCCGCGAGGGTTCCAGACCAAAACCAATAATATCTTGATTGTATTTACAGTAAAGGTGCATCGCGGAATGACGTGCTATGCAATCATCATTCTTAATCGACGTTCTCCGATCCCCCTCATCGCGCCGTGCCTCGGAAACTGAATGCAAACTCGCCAAATAAATCAGGATTTAACCCGACGTACGAATTACAACAAAAATACTTGTAGCACAGAGTATCAAAAAAGCTGGTATCAAGAGGGGTTGGTATGCGAGAAGAGAAGGGCCAAAATTCGCATCGAATGGAAGCGTTACCAAATTTCAGATATGTGTCAGGTTTCCAGCAATGCTGGAAGGTAGACTGACGATCTGTACAGACGACGGAAGCGCGGCAAGGCTAGTGCTGGGGAGAGGTAACGAAATGGGTACCTTGCCAATGGATGCTGATGCAGTCAGCGCAGCTGAAGATAAATCACTCAGGGAAACAAGACCGAAATTATAATCCGTCGTAACATGCATCTGGTTGACGTGCAACCACGAAATCTGATACCCGTTCTTGCCCATTCTGTCAAATGTCCTTAAGTCAAGTTTTGACGATCGAACCCGTTCAGCGTACCGTGTAGTCGCGACCGACTGAACGTCCATGTATCCCAGTGGAATGATTCCAAGAGATCCCACTGCACCTTTGGTGAGAATTACGTTGGAGAATGTCCCGCTGTTGACCGTCTGACCCGGAGGAACGACAAAGTTGCTAAACGCCTGGTCAAAGTGGGCATAGATCTCTCCGTCTACAAGACCATCTGCCTGGACAAACTCAATGAC